>PVKA01021070.1:0-39261 GCA_004027165.1 Ctenomys sociabilis | reverse complement strand
GTCCTCTGAGAAGTGTGTATTCATCTCAGATGCCCATTTCTGAATTGGGTCTTTAAATTTGAGGGCCCTGTTATATCTTAGTTCTTTATAAATTCTAGACAGTAGACCTCTGTCTGATTGCTTATCAGTTAGGATTTTTTCAAAGTTTGTGGGTTGTCTTTTCACTCTGTTGACAATTTCTTTTGACATGCAGAAGCTCCTTAAGAAGAGTTGATCCCAGTTGTTGATTCTTTCAAGTGCTTCCTGTGCGAATATATGTTTGTTCATGAACTCTTTACCTACCCCTATGTCTTCAAGAGTTCCTCCTGCTTTCTCTTCCAAGAGATTGAGTGTTTCTGTTTTAATGTTTAGATCTTTAATCCATTTTGACATTAACTTAGTGCATGGTGATAGAGCTGGGTCAAGTTTTAGTTTTCGGCATGTAGAAAGCCATGTTTTCCAGCACCATTTGTTAAAGAGGCTATCTTTCTTCCAGTGAGCTTGTTTAGCCCCTTTGTTGAAGATCAGATGGCTGAGTGTGATTGTAGATGCCTCTGTGACTTCTAATCTATTCCACTGATCCTCAGATCTGTTTTGTTGCCATCTCCCAAGACTTTTAAGTCATCAGGGATCCTTCACAGCCTGCACTGATACTGTCATTCTAGGAGCAAATTTGTCACTGCTCACATGAGTTCATCCTTTCTTGTTCTTTTCTCTGTGTCCTTCCCTTGTGTTATGATGCAGAAGAAAGGTCTCACCAGAGGCCGGCATTGATGTTCGACTTCTCAGTTCTAGAACTATGAGCCAGTGAACTTCTGTTGACTGCAGGCAATGTGTGTGTGTTCTGTCATAGCAGCACAAACAGGCTAAGACACTTCATATGTCCTTATGTTCCTTTACCCTCTTCATTTATAATGTAGTTATCCTAAGTATTTCTCCTCTATAATTTAAAACCACATCAGGACTGGCAAGATAGCTCAGCAGACTGAAGTGCCTGCTTAGACAAGCTTAGGCAAGTGCAGGGACTGTGGTTCATCCCCTGTACCACATGCTGCACTAGCCCCCCCCCCAGGGTGGGCTGAGCTGGCCAGAGTCTGGTTGTAGTGGCACACCCCTATAATCCCTGCATTGGGGAGGCTAAAGCCAGGGATCGCCACGAGTCTGAGCTGTGAGACCCTGCAACAACCAAATACATTAAAATAATAATAATAATAATAGCAACAATAATAATAAAATAAAACCACATCAGACATTGCTGTAATTTTTCTTAACTACGAAACATAATTCAAAAACTCACAAAAGAAGGAAAATACATTTTATTACTCATTTTTAATCATATCCCCCTCTCTTTCCAAGGTTCCATTTTTATTATCTTCTTTTTCTTTATAGCACTCCCTTTAACCATTCTTTTAGAGTAGGCCTGCTGGTGAAATTCTCTTAATCTCCCTTTCCTCTGAAGATGTCTTGATTTTCTTATCATTACCCAAGGATATCTCCACCGGGTATAAGATTTTAGGTAAGTAGCTTATTCCTCTCAGCAGGAAAATATTATGTCATTTCCACCTGATCATCATGGTTTCAGATGAGAAATCCCCTGACAATCTTAATTACTTTGCCTCTATAAGTAATTTGCTCCTCCTCCTCCCCACCCCCCCTTGCTTTCAGTATTCTTATTGGTTTTTAGTTTTCGGAAGTTTAACTATGCTATATGTTGGCATGGATTTATTTGGATTTTCTGTTTCAAGTTTGCCCAGATCTTGAATCTGTAATTTTTTTCTTCTGCTAAATTTGGGGACATGTTAGCTGCTATTTCCTTAAGTACCTTGTCACTCCATTCTTTCTTTTCTCCACTGGTACCCTGATGGTGTGAATGCCAGCTTCTTTGTTATAGTCTCACACGCCCATGAGGCTAGGTTCAGCTTTTCAGGTTATTTTACCTCTGTTCCTTCTCACGAACAATGTCCATTATTTAATTTCCCAGTCCACTGATTCTGTCTTCAGTCCCCATTCTACTGATGAATGCATCAACTGAGCCTTTCATTTTGGTTATTGCATCTTTTAATTCTAAAATTTTCTATTTATTTTTTTTCTCTAGGTCTTCCATTTCTTTTTCTTGTTTGCTTTCTTTTTACAGTTTTATTTCAACATAACTATACTTACAGAAATATACTCATATTTGTTAAAAGAATGCAGTTTAGCTTATCTTACACAATTTCAATCAAAAAGTTGGTACATGGTTTAAGATTTTTAAAAAAGGATTCTCAATCTGGTTTATTTGTATCTAGTGAAAATGTGTAAAAGATTCCCCAGGGCCGTGGAGGTAGCTCAGCAGTCTAAGTGCCTGCCTAAGCAAGCACAAGGAGCCAGGTTCGATCCCCAGTACCATATGCTGTGCCAGCCCTGCCCCAGTGCACTGAGCAGGCCACAGAGACAGGGCATGATGGTGCACACCTGTAATCCCAGCACTGGGGAGGCTAAAAACAGGAGGATCTCTATGAGTCCCAGCTACATAGTGAGGCCCTGTACCAAATACAAAATTAAAGAACAAAGAGATTCTCCATCAAATGCTGCTAAAAAAAAAAAAAAAAAAAAAAAGGCAGCAAAAACCTTTTACTTCAGAAAAGTAACAAGTATTCTGTTTCAATACAGTCCTTTTTGTTGTTGTTTGCTTGTTCTGGTATAGGTCTTCTATTTCTTTGTTGAGACTTTCTATTTCTTTGCCAGATTTTCTTATTTTCTTTTGTCTTGACACATTTCAAGTGTGTTTCCTTAAAGTTTTTATCACTGTAGCTTTAAAACTATCAGATGATTCCAGCACCTCTGTCACCTTGGCGCTACTGCTTGTTCTCCTCTCAGTTTGAGATCTTCATGGTTCTTATGTAACAAATGCTTTCCAGGTGAAAGCTAAACATTTTAGCATCCTAGTCTAAGGCTTCTTAGCCTTAGAATATGAATCTGGAGCTTCTTTCAGGATTCTGCTTTTGATAGCTTTTTCAAAACACTGCTACAGCAGAAAAAGGCGTGCAGCATCACCTTGTTACTAACAAGTGGACGAAGAAGTCCAGGTTCCCCACTTGGCCCCTGTGTGTATCTGAGGTGGAAAGGTGCCCTTGTTACTGCCAGATGGGAGTTCTGGGTCTTTGTGTGGTGTCCACTGAAACTGAGGTAGTGTGACCTCACTATCAGAGGTCAGCTGTGACAGTCCTGATTCTTCCCTTGGCCTCCTCTGATAGCACCCAAACGAGCACCTTGGCACAGCCAAGCAAAGACAGATACCTAAGCTTCCCACATGGGCCCCACTGGTGGCACAGCTGGGAGCGCTCATCTCCAATGTGTTGGAGTAAAGGTCCTGGCCCCCAATTCAGCCCCTTCTGACTCTGTCACAGTAGGGGGTTGGAGTCTCCCATTATAGCCTTGGAAGAGTGGGATGCTCGGTACTTTTTGTCACACTAGGATAAGGGTACCAGTTTTTTTCTTTGGTGTTTGGGTGGTACAGAGTGGCGATGACCTAAGTTTCTGTAGTGCTACTCAACTAGTTTTTGTTGGACTGTTCTAGCTCTGTACTCCTTCATACTTCCTGGTTACTGGCTTCTTCAGCGCCAAGTCTAGTATATGTGAGGCCAAAGAAAGTGAGAGGCTGATCTCCACATTATACACTGTCCTAGGTGGGTCTGCCTTCTTTTCTCTGTTCTCTGCAGTTTTCTTATGTAGTTGCATATCAAACGTTCAGGGACATTAATGACAGGAAAAGGGAAAAGCAGGTCTACCTCATGTTCTCTGAAGCCAAAATCACTCATTTGGTGCTTGAAAGATCTAGTGTAAGAGTTTCATTATAAGGTTTGGAAAATCCAACTGCTAAGAAATAGCCATGATTTTATAGGAACCCATAAAATCTGTTGTTTGGTGGCCAAAACTAACTTTTCTAGCAGAGAGAGACTTTAGATGTAAGTTTTCACTCAATGTTATTGTTTTGGTTGGGAGGCCTTTTTTAACCTGTGGTAGATATGACATGTCATAAAAAGAATATTAAAAGCTTTAAATGATTTGATGATAAGTAAAGGAGACTTTATTATGTTTAGTAGTACTTTGAGGTTTGGGGAGAAGGTTGCTGCCTAGCTGCTTTTGATTTAAAAGGTGAGTTACTTTAGGCCAGGTGCTATAGTAGAGGGATCTGCTCAGGATCCCCAACCCATGACGTCATTTATGTGCATGCATGTCCGGAATACATGCCGTACTGGGTTAAAATAAAAGCTCTTCTGTTCACCTCCACAAGGAACTGCTTAGGCTAGAAACACTCAGATGGACTAGATAACTTCACAAGGCTCCAAGACATGAAGTTCTGTAAAGTGAAAGTGATGACCAGGCTTGTCAGCTTGCACTATGTGGTCCAGAACAAATATTTCACTAAGGATCCTCTTACCTTCTATGAGTTACAAAATAAGTCATTCCTTTTGGAAATTCTCCCTTAAAAAAAAAAAAAAAAAAAAAGCACCCAGAGTCTGCTGGGTGAAACTTGCACTTGGGTGATGAGGACAAACACATCACGCGGAGTTGACCATGAAACACCTCCTGGGTCTTTGGCCCCAATACACTGAAAACTGGAGCAATGAGTGGGAAGCTTGGGATGGAGAAGGGGTGGAGAGAAGGAAAATGGAACTCCCAGAATTCTCCTCCAAAGCTGAAAATAACTCTTCTTGACAAGTATCAATTTCCCTTCACAAACAGTCCTGCCCCAGCCTTCAGTATACACCGGATACTCCCAGAGAGTGTCCATAGCCCGCAGAGAGCATTGCTTTTGCATGTCAGTATGTACGCTATCAGCAAAGATCTCCTTATTCAGAAAGAACCAAAAGCAAACAGTGTCCAGCCTCTCCATAGTTGACTCTGATTATTTTCTAAGGCCCTGTTTTCCAAATCTTGTGTAATGTTTCATCTTGGAAATGCACAAAACAAGGGCCTGGATTCTAAATTCTCACTTGGACATCTATATAATGATAATACAATTGATTGCAAAGTATGCTTGCTAAGCAGAATCCGGCCACCAAGAGCTTGTCTTTCTAGAACTGGCAGTTAGCTTTCTGGCAGGATAGCAACCAAGCCAAATGAGAACACAGACACTGGAGATACGAGGAGGCAGTTCCATGAGCAGCTCTCTTGTCCCAAACTGATGAGTCTTTAGTAATGAGACTGTACTGCATCTACAGGTAAACTGGCAAACTTGACTTTATTTATTTATTTATTTATTTATTTATTTTTTTGCTTTTATTTTGCATCAGGGAGGCCGGTGTTCTCCACATTTCTGAAGGAAAGCTAAAAATATATTCCCTGCAACATATAAAATAGTGTACTCTCCACTCACAGGGAATGAGAGTCCCAGAGTTTGTGAGAAACATAGTAAATTAGCAAATACCACCAAGAGCTGTTTTCATAGAAAAAGCATAATTGTAGAAAAGGCAAAAGTGAATTGAAAGACAGACTGTACAAAATAAATCTTATTTTCTGAGCTTCCACATCCACAATGACTGGAAACCCTAGGTGCTTCTCTGGGTTTGGAAATAAGAGGCTGTGGCACAAGTGGAGTGCAACTAACTGTCTTTCTACTGCCCTGTGAGCAAGGGACAGGGCCACCTAAGGAAGGCCTTCTAGGTTGAGACTGTAGAAATTCTCCAATCTCCTCATCTAATTCCTTTTCATTTCTCCTTTGTAGAGTCCCCATCATAGATATACCCTTTCTGTGCTTGTGCCCAGTCTGTCTTAATCCTCAACAACAAGCCTGTGGAAGGAGGTAGAAAGAATAAGAGATACCCATTTGCTGCAAGCCAGTGATTACCAGGTGAGAAACCCCTTGACAGGAAATGAAAACAGCTATATCAGAAAAATCAATGCAAAGTAAAAATATCAAGGTTACTACAACCTATCCACAGGTTTTTCATGTTGAACATAACCCAAAATGGCCATTGATGTTAGGGACTGAATCCAAACAGAATTTGAGCATATTAATCTTATCTTTCAGATTATTAAAATTTCTTCACCCACCATAAGAAGCAGATATGCAGTACACACGTAACAAAAGACAAGGGCCAGGGAGGCCTATAGCAGGTCATTCTTGTCATTCTTATCAGGCTTCTCTCTCTGCTCATGTCTGTGCACCAGGCATCCAGCCTCCATCCAGCACTCCCTACTGCTGGTCCCTCTTGAAGTTACAGGGGCAAATAACTCCTGCTACACCATAGCAGGAAAGAAAGAGGCCCCAGCACCACCATCAATGACAATGACAATACATAAGCTGGAAAAGCCTGTTTGGATGCCACCATGACATGTTTTAAAAGTAAAAGTCTGAGCCACTCTGCAGATGCACAGGCCGACTCCCAGTCACCAGAAACAAAACTTCATGTTCCATCCAAATCACGATCGCCAAAAACAACACCTGTAATCTGGTGCTTCATTCTTGTTGGATCCAAAGCTAGGCTGGGTTCTGCCCCGTTGCATCCTGGGGATAGGAAATACGTTTTCAGCTACAGCTCCGCCTCTGACGCCTGTGTGCCTTCAGCCGCATTGCCAACTGCCCCTCCCTGGCGCCCTCCTCTCTGTGAAATGAAGGGCTAGGTTCTGTTGATCAGAGCCCCTGGATAATCGTTCTACCATTTGTCACATTCTCCTGGTTCTTTTCTTCTGTGCTCTGTTCACTCCATTTTGAAGAAAGGAAGTGAAATGCAAGAGAGCCCTTTTGAGCTTTTGCTGAGACGTCTAACTGAAGGTCAGAGGGCTCCCCATCAGTCCTGGTTGGCTGGAGTAAGGCTGGGTGTGCATTGGTAGAGCCCTCTGGTTTGAGCTGGTCCTGTTGCCCCCTCCTTCCCCCTAATCAGAGCCCTGTCTGGAGGAATCGAGGCTGGCATCAACACAGAAGCTGACTTTTGGCTGACACAGGGCAAAAACTTTTAATCAAGGGAAGGCAGAAATGAACACACACACAAGGCCTCTTCATTGCACACAGCGCTGAGTGTCTGCTTGTAGGTTCTGCATTTGGCAGGGCTGGCCTTGGGGACGGTCTAGCCTTTGTGACCACAGGGTCAGTCTCTTTGCTTTCTGGAAGGCAGGGCAAACTGTTGTGATGGGGGGGCAGCAATCCCATGCCATGACCCTCGGAACACCCCAACAGGCTGAGGGGGCACATGGTCTCAGCAGCCCGCAGCCGCGGCCCCTGACAGCCACAGGCCCTACATTTCCCCAGCTCCAGCCTCCTTTCAAAGACCCTTTATTAAACCACCAACTATTTGCTGTCGAGACATTTAGGATGAAATCATTGTGTTAAACAAATAAACGCTGCTTCGCCCAGATTTCTGCTCTGGGAGCAGAATAAGAAAATAATTTCTGTCTGCTCGCCACAAAAGCGGTTGGAAAGACCCAAAGAAAAATATTATTTTTACTCCATTGTGTGAAATACTGTCCTCGAGGATCTGACGGGCTGAGTGTTTGAAGAGTTTGTGCTGGCAGGTTTCAAGGGTCCCCCGGGTCGGCCCCCTGGGATTGTTTTCTGCATTAATAAACTTAGCATGATGTGTGTTAAAAGGAACATTCTGTTTGCTTTGTAAATAAGAGATGTCAAACAAGAAGCAGAAGCCTTACAGACACTGAGAGATGTGTTCTCGGAGAGGGAGGGAGAGGCAGCGGCACCCTGAAAAAGCGGACATCGTGGGGTTCCTTGAGCTAAGCTCAGGCCTTGTTGGGAAAACAAATCAGTCTGTTTGAGTCCAAACCGGGCCATTTCCTCACTGATCCTGGTGGGAAAGCTGAACACTTTGCCCTGAACCAGCAGGATACGGGCTTGGGAAGGAACGTTCTCAAGTGTCTGTCAGCTGCGTGGTGGAGCAGAGCCGGCGCCTGGCAGGGACCCCGCCCCCACCCCTCCCTTCCTCCCACCCCTTCTGCTCAGAGAAGTTTCTGGGCTCCTCCGGTCTCCCAGGCCTGCAGGCAGGAGGGGCAGAGGTTAAAACCATATCTTGGGGAATGATGATCTGACTATTGCTTCCTCAGCCTCTCTCCTAAGCCTTTTTCAGATGTCCTTGCTGCAGCTCCTGAGCTGGTTCTCTTTCAAATTCCTGATGGGCCCTCGGGAACGCTGACATCGTGGGAGACACATCACCCTAGCCCTCTGATCCTTGCCTCTGCAGGAACCCTGCGGGAGCCAGGGCAGGATGTGGACAGTCTCTGGCGCAAGTATTTGCTATTTTCACAGGTGCCTCCGTGGGCTCCCGGCCCCCCTCCATCTCAGTTGTCCGATCCAATGTTGTTGAAGCCTCCTCAGACCTCCTGGGTGGTTTCATTTCCACCCGCTGCCTGCTGCAGCCAGGCCTCTTCGTTTGCCCCCAAAACTTCATTCCTTCCGCGATCCAGGAAGAACCCCAGGACCCACAGTTGCTGCTCTGCAAAGTCCTGATTTTCTCCTGTTCCTCCTGGTTTTTGAGGCTTTGGAAGGAGGTGATGACAGGGAGCACAGAGTTCTGTTCTGAGCGAATCACAGACTCCGGGAGCCTTCGGGGTCTAAATAGAGAAACGCAGGGGGCTGCCCTGGGGCCACCGGCTCCCCGCGGAAGGCTCTGCGCTTTCTGATGCTGAGCTGTGGCCAGGAAGTTGGGCTTTAGCTACTTTGCGGTGATGATCAAGCCTCACTTTCTAAAATGTTGGTGACTTCAGAGCCCGGTGATTCCAGGGGCAGCTGCTAGGTACCCAGCCCTGGCCGTACCCGTGCTGGCCATACCTACAGTGCTCATTGCTGGTGGCCGTGGCGACCAAATGTGGTAAGCGGGGTGGGCTCTCTATCAGAAATAGGTTTCCTCAATTTTGGAGGCCACAAGCCCCAAATCAAGCTGTTGGCATTCCGTAGCTTGTGGCAGCCTCTCTCCCAGTCATGGTTTTCACCTTGTCTTCTCTGTGTGACTGTCTTTTCCTTTTTCCATGTGCTTTCCCGTTGTCTCTTTCTTATAGAATTTAGATCCCAACCAGATAAACCAAAATAAGTCCTTCCCTCTCAAAATCTGCATCACAGCTTTTGCTGTATAAGGTGCTATTCATTCCATTAGCATATTAGGGAATATCTACAGGTTCCAGCTAGTGGGACATGACATTCCTTTCTGAGGCCCGCTTCTCAGCCCATGGCCACCCATCCCTAGTGGAGCCGGGCCTTCTCAGGGAGTGTGCCAGCTGCTGTATAAGCCCTCTCCAACAGCAGCCACACACTTCCTTCTGAAGCAGTCTAATGCCAAACTTAAGTGCAGAATTCTGAAGCAAGCAGAACTAAGTTCAAATTCCAGCACTTAGTAGCTATGGTACCACTTGTAGTGGTTGCTACATTGTGTGTCAGCTTGGCCGATCTGCTCCAAGGTTCCCTGGAGGTGCCCTGCCTTAGGGAGGAGCCCTGCTGCAGAGTGCCTCAGCACTTAAAGGCTATATAAAGGGGTTGAGATGGCTTCTGCATGCTGCTTCCTTGGAGGAGCTTGATTGGCACAGACACTTTCTCAGAGTCTTCACAGTCAGCGTAGATGGAAGAGAAGAGAAGCTTGATAGACACCGTGGCTGCTGCTCCTCTGTTTTTGATTGTTTTCTGCCCCCACGAACTGCTGCCATTTGCCTGAGAGCTATCCGAGTAAGGACCGAAACCTCCACCGACTGCAAGCTAAATAAACCTTTCCTTCCTTAATTTTCAGTGTTGGGTATTTTGTCCCAGCAATGAGTATGAAGTAATGGAGACACCACTGTTTCTACCTCTGCAAATTATGAATAATAACATAGACTTTGTTAAGGTATTAAGATAAATAATAATGGCAAGCACTTAGCAGGATGGGTCACAAGCAAAGGATTTGTCTGCCAGGGCTGCATAACAAAGAGCACACATCAGGCGATATAAGTAGCAGAAACTGATTCTCACCCTCTGAAGGGGGCTAGCGACGGTACCTTCTGGAGCTGCTTTCCTGGCTGTGTCATCATGGGTCCCTTTCTGTGTGCATACACACTCCTGGCACCACTTTCCATCCTTTTAAGAACACTAGTCTAGGTGGATCAGGAGCTCATCATTTTGACCTTAATTAACATTAGTTTCCTCTGTAAAGGTCTTGTCCCCAAATACAATGAGCATTATAGCTTCCATGTGAAAGTTCTGGGGGAACATAATTCAGTCTGAAGCACAGCTCAGGGTTTCTTACCAGGTTAAATGTTTTCTAATTTAAAATTATAAAAGCCCACACATGCATAGTTCTTACTAGTCAGAAATAGGGACTAAAGAAAACATGTTACAGGTACAGTGAAATTGAACAAAGGGTAAAAGTACACGAAGCCTGCTTGTGGGAGGGAAGGGATGGGTGGGTCACACTGGGAAGAAAAGCAAAGATACAGAGGGTGACAAAACAAAAGGGAGAACCGGAGGACATTGCCCAAACATCCTTTCCTTGGCGTTGTAGCTAAATGCATTACCATCTGCATGTAGCCACCCCAGCCGGCTGTCCTCCCATGTTGGTCTGTGCTACCTCCATCTACTGACTGAGCAGACAGAGCCGGAGAAAGTCAGGGAGCATAGAAGGCATTCTGCAGCTGTCAGAAATGAGAAACTGTCACTTAGGGCCCTTTATTTATTTATGCATGTATTTATTTATTTTGTATTTTAGGGGAGGGTCTACAGGGTGTTCAGGGCCTCATTACTAGATGGGACTCATAGTGATTCTCCTGTTTACAGCCTCCCAAGTGCTGGGATTACAGGCACTGCCACCACACCCAGGCTCAATTGCTGTCTCAGCATGACCTGGGGGTGGGGCCAGCAAGGCAGGCCCAGGGATTGAACCTCTGACCCCCCCCTTGCCTGTTTGTAGGCACTTTAATCTGCTGAGCTATTTGACAGGCTCTTAAAAGCTATTTTTGACAGGCCCTTTAAAGATGCCATGCTGCTCTGTAAAATCTTTGGATAAGCACAGCCTCTATAAGAAGTAAAACTGCTGATCACCAGGCTCAAAGTGCATCTCCCAGCATGGTGGAGTTGGTTTTCCCTGTCATGTTGCCATAGCTAGCTGGTGATGCAGTGGTCCAGGCAGCTGTATATTACTATTATTATTATTATTATTATTATTATTATTATCATTATCATTATCATTATCATTATTTTTGGCAGAACCGGGGATTGAACTCAGACCCTGTGCTTGCCAGGGAAGCACTTACTCTACTGAGCCATCTCCTTGGCCCCCAGGCAGCTGTATTTTAAATGATAACTTATTCAGGGGCTGGTTTCCCCTCTGACATTCCCATCACACAGCTTCCAGTCCCTAGTGCACACCCATGCACACACACACACACACACACACACACACACACACACACACACACATGCACCAAAGCCTTAGCTGCTCATCTGATAACACGTGCAGCCATTCATCTCCGCTGAAGCTGTGGCTGCAGACGGGTCTCTGGCTTCCCAGCGAGGGCCCATTCACAGCCTGTAGACTGCTGCCCTGCTCCAGAGTGCAGCTTCTCTGACTCCACGCTGCAGGAAGGCTCCCCACATACCTCACTCCTGGAGGGCAGCCCTCCTTCTCAGGTGGCCTTTGCATGCCACAGAATGAGCCAAGTAAAGCAGTGAAAGAATTTCAGACAGCGCAGGATTCCACCTGCAGCTTCGTTCTCCTCCTCAATGTCTTTTTTTTTTTTTTTTTTTTTTTTTTTTTTTTTGGCAGAACTGGGGATTGAACTCAGGCCCTTGCGCTTGCTAGGCAAGTGCTTATTCTACTGAGCCATCTCCCCAGCCTCTTCTCCTTCAGGGATTTCTTTTCCTCATTGAACCTTGTGAGCAAAGGGTGACCAGAAATCTTAAGTTTGCTTCTGGAGGAAAGCTCAAGACAGTAAGATGCTGACGCCTGGCAGTTCATGTCCCTGCTTCCGTGGAAGGGAAGCTAGGTTGGCCCCGGCATCTTCCCTGAGCCGATGCTGAGAGGCAGCTGTCTTAGCTGCTCTTCTCTCATTGCTGGGACAAATACCCAACACCCAAAATGAAGGAAGAAAAGGTTTATTTAGCTCACAGTTACTGGAGTTTCAGTGTATACTTGGCTGGCTCCAAGGCAGAGGAGCACATGGCAGAGCATCAATTCATGGCGGTGGAGCAACAACAGTGCAACAAAGAACAATCACTAAGAAATGTCTGTCTCTCTGTCTGTTATGCTACACTCAGGCTCTCTGCCCCAGGCTGGAGGAAGTACTCACACCCATAATCCCAGCAGTACTAAAACCCGTAATCCCAGCCTTGGATCACACATAATCCTAGTGGATCATGAGTTAATCACAAACTCTAGAAGTCCCCACCCCATGACTACATGAGGCTTTGGGGGGACAGCTAGACACAAACCAGAACAGCAGCCCAGGCTGAAACCCTTGCCCAGAGGAAGTCTGCCCTCCACAGAGCGTGAGGAATCAGGGCAGAGCTGCACACTCTCCTCTACTGCCTTTAAGGTCTCCACTTTCCAATGCCAGTTACTGGCACTTACCTTCCTATTTTTGACCTCTCTTTGGCAGGTTGTCTTTCCATATAAATTTCAAAGGTATAGTCAAACAAGCACTACCTAGAAACTAGCTACCTAGAAAGGGCCTTTTAAGATATTATAGAAAAAAACGAAAGCTCAAGGGTTTGTGAGCTCTATCCAACACATCTCCATGAGCTTTTATTAACGGTGCTTTAATCCTGCTTGAAGGGGTCTCTACCTATATGAAAATCAAAGCTCAGCCATGCAGGGAGGAATCTCTATACACAGAATCAGAACAAGAAGTGGTGACATGTTTTCACAGAGGCTCAGAGAACACTGAAGCATCATTTAACATCCCACAATAGTTACAGCCTTCCAGGGATTCTTGCCTATAGTGTGCATCAAAGGTTGGGATTGCTGGCCATAAAATGTTCTTAGGAAACAATGAACCCAGCACAAAGCCATGACTGAAACTGGACCAGTTCTAAGATGCTGTTCAGCAGAGCTATCTGGAAGCCTATAGGTCTTCATTAAACAGAGGGAAGCTGGGAATCTGAGTCAAACAGCCTCCTGCAGGGTGGGAGCTGCCTAAGTAATGACCAGAACCTCTTCAGGATTTTTGTAGGTTGGGAACAATAGAATTTTTTTCCTATCCTTTCTAGCTTTAATTTAGTATATGAAATACATATGTATAATAAATTTGTCCTTATTATTGTATAGTTTTGGGCCAGCGAGATACCTTAGTGGACTAACTGCCTGCTTAAGTAAGCCCAAGGATTGGGGAGATGGCTCAGTGAATAAGGGCTTCCCTGGCAAGTGCAAGGGTCTGAGTTCAATCCCCGGTTCTGCCAAAAAAAAAAAAAAAAAAAAAAATGAAGTAAGCCCAAGTTATCAGGGTTCCATCCCCAGCACCATATGCAGCTCAGGCCCCACCCTTGGGCGCACTGAGTAGACCACCCAGACCGGGAATACTGGACAAAGCCTGCAATCCTAGCCCTGAGGAGGCTGAAAACAGACAGATCACTACAAGTCTGAGCTGCATAGCAAGACACTGTGCCAAATACATTAAAAAAAAAAAAAAGACTTGAGTTCTACATGTTTTGACAAAAACACAAAATCTCAAAACAATCGTAATCAAGTACTCATCACTTGCATCACCTTCCCCCTAACATTTCCTGTCACCTTGTCACCCACCCTTTGGCACACTAGGCGTTTCCTAGCACTGCATCATCAGTCTTTTGTGACTGACTGACTGCAAATAATGTCATTCAATCTTTTGAGTTAACTTCTTTCTTTTAGCATGAAATATTGAGATTTATTCTTGTTATTAGAACATCAATAGTTGGTCCTTTCTTATTTTTAAACATAATTCCACTGTGTGGCTGTACTCTGCCGTGCTTACCTTGATGCCAGTTGAAGGATGTTTCTCCCCTAGGTGTCACTGACATGAATAAAACTGCCATAAACATTCACATAGGTATGAAGACAATATGCAGTGTATTAATTATTGAAGCTGTCCTACTAATCGGTTTTGAAACTGTCTCATTGCTATTTGTTACTCAATACAATTAATAAAAAAAAAAACATTCACATAGGGTTGGGCAGATAACTCAGTAGAATAAGTGCCTGCCTGGCAAGTGCAGGGTCCAGAGTTTAATCCTTGGTACTGGAAAAAAAAATTCAAGCATAGGTTTTAGCAAGGAAATAAATTTTAATTTCCCCAGGGCATCCCCCACCACCAGCAATGGGTAAGAGTTCCAGTTACTTTGCGTCCTCATCGGCACTAATATGGTTCCTTTTGAAATACACAACAGCCTTTTATTCGGAAAGGAAGCTGATCCTGCAGGTATAAGGAACTTGTTCTTTGACTAATAGTTGGATTAGAATTTGAACTCAGAATACTGGATGGTCTTAGGATGGGTTTAGCCTGGTATTTTAACTTAACCTAACCTTACCCTCTTCCTAAGAATGTACAAACAAAGAAGGATATTTCTAAATGATTAGGGGCCAATCCAATAAGAGAAATTAACACATGTGGACCTAAGAGTGACCCCTGAGATACACAAAACAAAAACTCATAGACTTCAGTGAGAAATAGAGAATTGAATAGAGGTAGTTGATCATTTCAATTTCACATTTTGATTATTTGATATAATTATTTGATTATTAATTGAGAAGAACATTTATTTTATTTTATTATTATTATCATTATTATTATTTTGGATTTTAGTACAGGGTCTATAGGGTCTCACTACATAGATTGAACTCATAGTGATCTGCCTGTGTTCAGCCTCCCAAGAGCTGGGATTACAGGTGCATGCCACTGTGCTCAGTCTTGAGAACATTTAAAAAGAAGGATTTAATAACTTCCCAAGCCAACTAGACCTAACACATCTCTATTGAATACACAGCCCAACAACTGCATAACTTCAGAAAGCATATTTTTCTCAAGTACACATGAAATATTCTCCAGGATACAGCATTTATTAACCCATAAAATAAGCATTGATAAATGTAGGATAATTGAAATAATACCAAGTATACTCTCTACTTATAATGGAATACAAATACAAATTTGGAAAATTCATAAACATATAAAATTAAACAACAAATTTCTAATTAACCAATGGGACAAAGGAAGAAAATAAATAAGAAAACCAGAGAATACTTTGAGATGAACATAAACGATAACAGAACCTAACAAAATTTACGAGGTCTAACTCAATTCATAGATGTAAATTACTAGATTATGAAAGATGAAAGATTTCAAATCTGTAATCTAACTTTTCCATTTAAGAACCTTGAAACATAATTGTAAGCAAAACCTATAGCAAGCAGAGGGAAGGAATAATAAAGACTACAGTGGGAGTACGTGAAATGGAAAAAGGAAAAATGATGGAGCAGGACTAGAGAGATAGCTCAGTGGTATAAACTCCTGACTGGCATGCTCAAGGTCCTGAGTTCAATCCCTGGTACTGAAAAAAAAAAATGATGAAGTTAATAAAATTAAAAGCTGATTATTAGAAAATATTCTCAGGGCCTGGGGAGCCAGCTCAGTAGAATAAGTGTTTGCCTGGCAAGAACAAGGGCCTGAGTTCAATACCTGGTTCTGCCAAAAAAAAAAAAAAAAAAAAACAAATCACAAAATTGGCAGCTCTTTACCCAGAAACCAACAAAAAATAAGAAAAACAAGATAAAACCTGCAATTAATAAAATTAAGAGTAAAAAGGGGATCATCCATCACTAACAGTCTTACAGGAATAAAAAAGCGAGAGACTATGAATGATGGTGTGACAAGGAATTAAATAACCCAAGTGAAAAGAATAAATTCCTAAAAAGGCATAGCTACTGAAAATGACTCAACAAAAAACAGAAAATCAATGTGGACATATCAGGAAAGAGGTGGAACTCAAGATTAATTCCAAAGACAACTGGGTTGATTCCATCTGTTGCTCATGCCACACAGTACTACAATAAACATAGGACTTCAAATGTCTCTTCCACATGCTGATTTCATCTTTTTGAGAAATCTTCACAGTCTTTTCTACAATGGCTGAAAATTTGTATTTCCATCAACAACATGTAAGGTGTTTTCCTTCCACACCCTCGTCAACATTTGTTATCTTTTGACTTTTTTGATAGTATCATTCTAACTTGCATGAGATAACAGCTATTATAGTGGTTTTCATTTACATCTCCCTGTTACTCATAATCAATATTGAGCTTTCTCCTGCACCCCCCCCCACATATATCTAATAGCCATTTGTATGTCTTCTATTGAGAAATATCTACTTAGGTGTTTGGCCGCCTTTTTCATCAGAGTATTTCTTTTTCATTGTTGTTACTGAGTTTGAGTTCCTTATATATTTTGGATATTAACTCTTTATCAAGTATAGTTTCAGATAAGATCAGGCATGTTCAGTGTGATACGGTTGTAGACTATCAAATGTAGTTTTAAATATATTCTTTTATTCAGAATATTGTCTCTTTGCTGTGTTGTTGCCTTTGTAATTCATAAGCTTTCATTTCTCTGGTTTTTGACATTTTATATATAAAAAAGTAAAAATTAAAAAATGCTTGTTTAGATCAACATTATGGAGATACACTTGTTTTTCATATTTTAATACAGGGTCTACAGGGTCTCACTATATAGATCAGACTCATAGTGATCTACCTGTGTTCAGCCTCTCAAGAGCTGGGATTACAGGCATGCACCACCATGCCCAGTCTCAATTGCCATCTCAGCATGCCCCAAGGGCATGATGGGGATTGAACCCTGGCCACTGTACTCTGCCTAAGCAGGTGCTTTAATCCACTGAGCTACTTGGCTGGCCCTTTGCTAGTACTCTTTAGGTCTTATATCTGACTTTTTTACTGATGTTTACTTGATTTTTGTTTACTGTATGAGATTATGATCAGTTGCTATTTGGCAAGAAAGCCAAGACTCACCCACAAAGAAAAATCAAATCTTTTTCAACAAATGGTGCTGAGAAAACCATACCTCTGCATCCCTACTCTTCATGCTAGATTCAGAATTAGCTCAAACAGATCAAAGTCTTAAATATAGAAATTAAATGATGGCACATGCCTGTGATTCCAGTGCTTGGGAAGCTAAGGTAGGAGAATCATTTTGAGTTCAACCCCAACCTGGACTACAAAGTGAACTCAAGTCCAGCCTAAACTGCATGATGAGACCCAGTCTCCTAAAGACAAAAAAGGAGAAGAAGGAGAAAGAGAAGAAGAGAGCACAGCAGTGGACTGGGGTGCAGCTCAGTGGTCCCTCACTTGCCCCGCCTGTGTGAGAGGCCTTGGTTTCAATCCCCAGTCCAAAATAAAAAGGAGTAAATCTTCTGAACTTGACTTAGGTGCAATCAGTATTGATCTCTTAAATATGCCCCACAAAGCAAAAGGGATGAAATAAAAGTCTAGATAAGTAGATTGGTAGCACATCTTCAGGACTCAAATTTTTGTATTTCAAATGATACCCTCAAGAAATAGCATGTGGGATAAAGTATTTGGAAATCATATATGCTGTAAGGAATTTGTATATAGAATATATAAAGAACTCTTAAAGTTCAATATGAAAAAAAAATCAATTAAAAAATGGCAAGGCAGGGCCAGTGATAGCTCAGTGGACTAAGTGCTTGCTTAGGCAAGTGCAGGGACCGGGGTTTGATCCTCAGTACTGCATGCCATGCCTGCCTTGCCCCGGGCACACTGAGCCTGTGACCAAGACCAGTGTGTTGGTGTACGCCTGTAATCCCTAGCGCTGGGGAGGCTGAAAACAAGAGGATCACTAGGAGTCCCAACTGTGTAGCAAGACCCTGTACCAAATACATAAAAAAGGGCACAAAATATAAATACACACGTCTTCAAAGAAGATATACAGTGACCTTGGGAAAGTGGTCATCAGCCAAGGTGTCCAGCCTTATGGTTTTCCTCAGCTCATCGAGTGAAGAGGAATTGCCTTGAGTCACATATATATAAACTATATAATATAGCTACAAATAACAAAACTTTACTTTTATATTTTTAGTATAATATTTAAAAAGAGGATCCTGAGACTTTTCAGTAGGTTTTTGAAACTAGCAGTTAATTGGTAGGATTCTCACCCTAACTACATATGCTGACACCCGTGAACTAAGCAACTGCACTGAAGATGGCAATGTGTAATAGTAGGGTCATGCTTGGAATGCCCGTCATCTGGTCATCTACACATGTAAGCCTATCATTTCATACTGACCACTGCTGTACTGTCTCTCAAGTAAATGTTTGTTTTAAAAAGGGTAATAAATGAATACAAGAGACAAGAAAAAAATGTCATAGGATGGCTACAATGCTGTGTATGCTTAGATTTCTAAATTTCTGTGTAAAAATATGTAATTATTTATTCCTATTTTTAAAATTCTTTTCTTCACATTCTCTAGGGATTTAAAGTTTAACATATCAATACTTGATGGAAAATACCTGTTCCATGTTATGTCTAAGATGTTTGCTATTCAGACAGATAGTGAGTTTAAGCTCAACTGCCTATGTTATGGGGTAATAATATCATTAAGCTTCTCTTCTGGAGGGTTAACAGCTTAAGTTTGCAGACCAAAAATTAGTAAAAAGAAGGGATGCAAGGACAGCGAACAATTTGGCCCTAACCATTCAAGGTCAGTGAGGACTCAGGACATAAGAGAACTGACACTGACAAAGGATCTGCAAACTGCAGTACAAGGTTACAGGATAAATCCTGAGGGCACTTGACTGACCTTATGAGATATAAAAGTTACATTTCTTGTTATATAGGTCTTGATTTATCTTGGTCTTAACCATCCAGCAGAAAAGTATAAAAATGAAGCATATAAAGTAAAGCCATATTAATATGCTGAGTTGTGAAAGGCTCGAGTCAACAACTTCTGATATTGCTAGTCCTATGGATAGCCCACTACTATTATGGACTACTGGATTATTGGATTATTTTGCTGAATTCATGCACCTACAATATTTAAATGGCAATGGAATACCCATCTCTGACAAAAAAGGGGATATAAATAAATGACCATTTTGTATCTGTGTATACAAAATAGGATAGCTATACAGCTAATTTCTCTTAATTCAATGAGAACAAAGATTTGTAGTAATAGTGTTTGGACAGGATATCATGTCTGCATCTTGTATTGTGAATAACTACTATAAAGACAATAATATGTAATGTATTAATTATTATAACTGTCCTACTAACCTGTTCTGAAACTTTCTCATTGCTATTTGTTTCTCAATAAAATTAATAAAAAATAAAAAGAGGGCAACACAAATGTAAAACTAGTGGGATATTTGGTCTTGTTTTTATAAAATTAATGCAACACTGGCTGAATGGAATGGTTACAGTTCTTAGTGAGTTCTGAAGGTGCCGATCAGAAATTTTAAATCTAACTTTACTGTTTCCATGTTTCATCCTTGAAAACAGCTCACAGAGTCAAGTGCTACCAAGAAATGATGACAGAAATAAAGTGTGATGATAAGTCTTATAAAGGTCAGCGAAGAAACATGACCACATTTTTTTTTAAGACATTCCTTGAATGTCTAATTGTGACTTACAAATTCCATTTGAAAATTCTCTAGGAAGCCGGGTGTGGTGGCGCATGCCTGTAATCCCAGCACTCAGGAGGCTGAGGCAGGAGGATTGTTGTGAGTTCGAGATCAGCCTGAGCTACAAAGTGAGCTTAAGGCCAGCCTGAACTGCATAGTGAGACCCTGTCTCAAAAAGACAAAAAAAAAAAAAATTCTCTAGGAATGTATTTATGTTAACTAAAAGTGGGGTTGTAGATATACCTACACACCTTCTGGTGCAGGAGGCACGTTAGGACTTGTGATGGTTTGTATCAAGATATCTCCCTAAAGTTTCATATGATCATAGGTGGGGAGCTTCATATTGGGAAATACTTCCTAGAACCTCCAAGTGTTTATACAGGGTTACATCTGACTTCACAGTTTCTATTCTTAGGTAAATACTCAAGAGAATTGAAAATATATCTTTGCGCAAAACCTGTATCAATTAAAAATGACCATTTGATATATAATGATTATTTTCCCAAGATTACTATATATCTCCTTTGAAGACATGTGTATTTATATCTTGTTTACAGTGGCATTATGTTTAACCAAAAAATGAAATCACAAGGAAAGAAATTCTGATACACAGTGCAACTTGGATAAACCTTGAAATCTTTCTGTTGTATGAAACAAGCCAGACTCAAAAGCCACGCATGGCACAATTTCTCTTAAATGAACTGGTAGGGTTTGCATCTGGATGTCTCCCTAGAGCCTCATGCAGTCATGGTGGGGACTTTTTCAGAGGTGCCTGAATCTAGAGTTTGTGATTGATTCATGGTCCAATGCTGTGATTAATGTTGTGAGTGCTGCACCTGCCTTAGGGTAGATAGCCTGCATCTAACATAAGGGACAGAAAGAAGCTCTCTCTGTCTCTCTGTCTCTGACTCTCTCTCTCTCCTCCTTTCTCCATATATATCTGTATATCCATCTATCTATGGATAGATAGATATGTAAATAGATAGATCTGTCTCGTTGCCCTTGCTGTTTTCCACCACCATTAACTGCTGCCCTCTGCCATGCCTCCCTGCCTGGAGCCAGCTGATTATGGACTGAAACCTCCACAAACTGTGAAGGAAATAAACCTTTCCTCCTTTAACTTTAGGTATCAGGTATTTTGTCTCAGCAAGGGGAAAAATAACTCCAAAGACCTGAACATTCTGAATAAGCAAATTCATAGAGATAGAAAGTAATCTGGTGAATGCAACAGGCTGCGGAGAAGGAAAAATGGGGTAGGACTCCCAATGAACCCAGGGTATCTTTTAGTTGAAAAGGACTTGGAGTTATATAGAGATGACTGTACAATTTTTTCTAATACCGAAAACCACTGAAGTGGGCCAGCGAGATAGCTCAGCAGTTTAAAGTGCTTGCTTAGGCAAGCTTAGGCAGTAGCAGGAACCGCATGCCACACTAGCACCGCCCCCAGGGCGGGCTGAGCCAGCCACCAAAATAATAATAATAATAATAACATAAAATAAAATAAAAAATAAAAACCACTGAAATATACCAAAGGATAGACTTTATGTTATATGAATTACATGTCAGTGAAATTATTCATGAACAAAGTGGGTGTATTGTATCAATATCTTGATTTAGGGAAAAGTAAAGGTATAGGAGGTATAAGAAGATAGAGACAAGAATGAAACTAGGGAAGCGAAGACCCAATTTTACTCCTTATTTGCTCTATGATCTTGAAAAAAAGCTGTCCCCTCCCCAAATTTAGTTCTTTAGGTCTATAAGATTTTATATTTGAAAAGTAGGAAAATTTCTATCCTCTGAAAATTTTTGTGGGGCCAGATAAGACAGTCTGTGAAAGAATCTTCTAACCTTTAAATTGCTATTAAATGTTAGATCTCACCCTTGGAACCTGAATGATCTGAAGTAAGAACTCTTTCTCTAACATCTGGAGCAGCTTGCAAATGACCCAGCCACTTTTCTAGATTCTGTTTCTTACACTGATCCCTCAGTGTTGCGTTCATCAGCTACACTCTGGAACAAATGCCTGAGGTAACCTTCTTGTACAAAGAAGAGTTACTTGGGCTCACCAGTTTTGGAGATTTCAGCCTGTGACTCACGGGCCCATTATTTTGGAAGCCCATAACAAAGAAGCAGGTGATGGCAGCAGGGTGTGCTCCTCAAGGCTAGAATGCAAAAGAGAGAGCTAGAAGGGGACTGGATTCCCATAATCCCCTTGAAGGCCACATCCTTAATGAACTAGGATTCATTAAGGATGCCCTTAATGAATCCTTGGGACTGCCCCAAGGTTCAGCTTCTTAAAACTTCCACCTCCTAAGAGCACTAAGGCTCTGGGGCTTTAACACATAGACCTTTAAGGGACATTCCATACCCTTAACAAAGTATTTAGTATGGTAGATCCTCCCTAGACCAGTTCAGCAGTTGAGCACCAACAGAGGCCTGGGGTCATTACATAAGTTAGATATGACTGTACAGTTGAGTGACATAGGCTGTAGGACAAACCCCTATATTGATCAGTATTAGTGTACTTCACGGAATGATCTGCATGCATGCACACCTGTGGCTCCTGGAGACACAGGAAGAGGACTTGGAGGTATTTGTTTCTCCCACTGGTGGATCTTGCATGCTTTCAAAGAGAGAGAAGGTTTAACAAGATTCCTAACGATATATGGTGTTGCCTATTTAAGGAGGTTAAAACCATCCCTAACATATGATGGCTAGTAGAGTGAGAACTTAAAACCATCATATATCTGCCGTGAGGGGCCATTCATAGCTCACTCCCTTTCCTGGTAACCTCTTGATTGTTTTGTCTTAAAAACACTAAGAAAAACACCATGTAATTCCCTCCGACACTCTGTTCAAAGTGGGGCTCCAAAGGGCAGAACAGCCCATGTATTTTCCATGTTATTTATGGGACTAATGCCCCACAAGGGAGGCATTAGATGGGCTCATTTCAATTAGGTCATATGTTGCTCATAATGAGTTCCTGGAAACCCAGTTGTCTTTTCCTAGGACCCCAGGATGTCGTGACCAAAAATATACATTTTAAAACTCTACTCCAAAGGCATTTTGCTTTAGCCTTTAGTTCTTGATATTGAAATAGTTCCATTGATGATTCTTTGGCTTAGCAAATTCAAAACCCTGGTGTCTGGAATAGCTTGCTAATGTTTTCTTAAATTACATCCTCTTGTGGGTCCATAAAATCTTGAATAAATGAAGGATAAATAAATGAAGGAATAAATAAATGGAGTTTCTCTTCATGATGTAAACCAGCCCTCCATGAAGTCACTAGAGGAAGTTTGGGTTGGATGAAAGCAGCGCTGGCCCAGGCAAAGCTGCCTTCACCCGAGGGGGCCAGTGACTCTGGCAGTCACTGTAACTCAGCAGAAAGAGGCCAACTCCCACTGCTGCATGTCTTGTTTTAACTTCCAGTGGGACATGCAGATTTTAAATGTTCCCTTCTTGTAAAGGCCTCTCTTGGGGGGTCCAGAGCCCCACCTCTTTGGACCTGCTTGACCAGAGAGGATGTGTACCCCCCACCATGACACACCGAGCCACCAAAATGGACCACACTGGAGGCCTTGGGGCAGCTGATCAGCGAAGAGCTATTGACACAACAGCGTCCCCCAGCCATACTGGGGAGCACACTATTTAGGAAGAAGCTAAGCTGGGGTGCGAAGGGCACCCTCAGGAGGGGAGAACCTAACCTGCTTTGCTGTGAGTGCTTCTCGCTGGTCTTCTGGGGCACCTGCTGACAGGGAGAAGTTCCTAAGGAATGAGTTCTGTTAACTGTGGAGAAGGCCACCTTCTGCGTACCAGCAGGCTGCCACACTCCACTGAGAGGCGTGGGGTTGGGCAGACCATTTTCCGTGTGGTAGCAATGCAAGCTGATGACTTGCAGCTCTCTTTGGTGCTAGACAATTTTCTCTTTAGCTTCTTTGAATACAGGGCAGATTTTCTCCTATGCAGGGTTTTTCTTTCCCAACTCTCCTCCACAAAAATAATTTTCTTGGACTGACGTTGATATAGAAATAGACTTTCTGAAATAGGGCATCATTGGAAGTTTATGCAGACAGTTTATGTGTGAAAGCACATAACACAATCAACTTCTAGAGAGGGTGTCAGGTAATAAGAACTCAGTGGGAATTCTCCTCCATTACTGATGTCATAACTTCTTTGGGAAATAATTTGGCAGTTTCATACAAAACTAAACATATTTTTTATCATATGAATGAGCCACTGTGCTCCTTTGTAAATTATATCCACCCCAAACCCCAGATGTTTATAAGAACCCTATTCATTATTGACAAAATTTGGAAACAATCGAGATGCCCTTTGGTGCATGAGTGGATAAACGAGTACATCCAGAGCATGTCATGCAGCATTGCAAAGAAATGAGTTATCAAGGGCTGGCCAGAGAGCTCAGGAGACTAAAGTGCCTGCTTAGACAGGCACAGGGATCTGGGTTCAATCCCTGGCATGCTGTGCCAGCCCTGCCCCCCAGGGTGCAGTGAGGCTGTGATTGAGACTGGATATGGTAGCACGTGCCTATAATCCCAGTGCTTGGGAGGGTAAAAAAATAGGAGAATCACTACGAGTCCAATCTACATAGTGAGACCCTGAAGACCCTGTAGTAAATACATTTTTAAAAATGAGTTATCAAGCCATAGAAGGACATGGAAGATGTTTAAACACACATTACTACCAAGAAAACCAGTGCAACAAAGCACATACTCTGTGGTTCCAACTACAGGATATTGGAAAAGGCAAAATATGGAGCATTTACTAAAAGTGGTCACTGGGTGGGACTGAGGTGGAACAGGTAAACACAGAGGACTTTTTAGGGCTTGGGGGTCAGTGTAAGTTCCTCAGGGTAACAAATGTTCCATTCTTGGGGGAGACAAGGATCATGGGGGAGGACTGTACCTGTGTTGGCAGAGAGAAACCTTTGCAACAACCTCTCAGTTTTACTAAGAACTGAAACTACTATTAAAGATTTTTAATCTTTAAAAAGACATAAAAATTTGTCTTCTTAACCATCTTATGTAATTTAAGTGCATTCACATCACTGTGCAGCCTGTCTCCAGAATGTTTTCATCTTGTAAAACTGAAAATCTACACCTATTAAACATGCTCCTCCTGCTGCCCCAGCAACCAACATTCTACATTCTGTTCCTAAGAATTTGGATGCTACATGTACTTATATAAATGGAGTTGTGCAGTATTTGTGCTTCCATGACGGGCTTATTTCACTAGCCTAATGTTCTCTAAGCTCATCCATGTTGTAATACATGACAAAATGTAGGGATCCATTGGTCTCACTGCAATTGGTTCTACCTGGGGAGAAACGGCAACAGGAATGAAAAAGGATAGATGGGAAGACAAAAGCTGGGTTAGGTGGTTGCTGGTCTGCCTGATGGGAAGAGTAACTCAATGCACAACAAAACAGTCCTATATTTGTACTTTTGCAAAGTTAGTAACATGTGACACAAGGTTGCCTAGGGACTAATAGTTGACCTTAACCAGACAGGATCCCAGGACTGAGGTAGCTTGTTCGCTTTAGGCACTGAGGCCCAGTCCGGCCTACACACATTTGATCAATTTCCTAGCTTCCTGGGCTCCCAACAAATTTCCTTGCTTTTTTTTTTTTTTTTTTTTTTTTTTTTTTTTTTTTTTTTTTTTTTTTTTTTTTTTTTTTTTTTTTTTTTTTTTTTTTTTTTTTTTTTTTTTTTTTCTTGGTGGAACTGGGGAATGAAATCAGGTCCTTGTGCTTGCCAGGGAAGCAATTATTCCACTGAGCCATCTCCCTGGCCCCCAGATTTCCTTGTTTTTTAGAGCTAATATATCACTGTATGTTTATCTCATGTTTATCTGCAAAGGGACCTTGGGTTGCCACTGATATTCAGGAGACATGGGTAGATCATTCAGCTTCTTCATTCCTTTCTGCTATCATGTTTGTCCATGACCAAGCTAAGGGAGAGAACAAATACATTATAACCCCTCTTCTCAAAATATACATGTACCTGCTAGCACCACAGAAAGAAGCAATGCAGGCACGAGGAACATGGGCTATGAAGTCACACCTCTGCTCTGGCAATCTGACACCAATGTCTTGGGAAATTCATTCACCATGTTAAGAACCAATATTACCACTGCACATTGCTGAGGGAACAACAGGCTTATAAGCCCTCATGCCCTCAGGCCCCATTCAATAAAACTCATTTAGTTCTTGGAGTTTAGTTTTTACCATCTATACAGAAAGTGTGGCTGGATGCTATTAAATATATTTCTTTGCTTCCTGTAGAATATAAGACCCATAAGACAGAGATTTCCTCTGTACCTAGATAGTTTGCCACTTTTGGGGTACTATTTTTTTTTGGTGGGGAAGGGTCTACAGAGTGTTCAGGGTCTCACTACTAGATCAGACTCAAGTGATCTGCCTGTTTGCAGCCTCCCAAGA
The DNA here is from genome assembly GCA_004027165.1 of Ctenomys sociabilis. NCBI lineage: Eukaryota > Metazoa > Chordata > Mammalia > Rodentia > Ctenomyidae > Ctenomys > Ctenomys sociabilis. The sequence continues at coordinate 13,254 of PVKA01021070.1, read as the reverse complement.
GCTGGGGTTACAGGTGTGCATCACCACTCCCAGTCTCCATTACCATCTCAGCATGCCACGGGGGTGGGGCCAGCACGGCAGGCCTGGAGATTGAACCCCTAGCCCCTGCACCTACTTGGCAGGTGCTTTAATACACTGAGCTATTTGGCTGGGCTGGGGCGCTAAATAAATAAATTCATTTATTCATCATGCAAAAATGTTAATTAAATGTCTTTTCTTTTTGTCAAATACTGTGTGAGAAAATATGCAAGATCCAGAATAATAGAATCTTCAAAGAACCAGCGAACAGCAACTCGCTGCACAGTGATGAGAGAGCCAAGTGAGGCAGTTCACTTTCAGAGGGTGCCTGAGAATAATGCTGGATGGTGTGAGTGTCACCCAGAAACTCACACAGCGGAGTTGCTGGGCTGAGCCTTCGAAATAAGGCTTCATTCAGAAGCAGGTGTGGCAGGGACACCACGAGGGCAAACTCCACAAGAGCCAGGTACACAGGTTTCTTTAAGGACCAGAGAGAGTCTTCTGGGGTCCTCGTGGTAGGCTTACAAGTTTTGAGAATACCACTAAACATTAGATTTCTTTCATTCTGATTGCTGCTATAAGCAAAAGCTCCATGCCTTTATAAATATAAGTCAACAATCCTATAAATGCCTAAAGAAGAAAAATCTATCTCAGATGGCAAATTTTCTGACCCTGGAAAATCTGCAGTTACCAGAGGAAGTAGAAAATTAACCAGGGGCTTATGGCCCACCAGCAAATTCATCAGTACTTTCACAGCCTCAGTTGTTCCGCCAGCCTGTGTTCCTTGTTAGTTTCTTAAAGCTGACTTTGCCTCCTTTAACATAGCACATCTTGGGCCAGCCAAATAGCTCAGTGGGCTAAAGTGCCTGCTTAGAACCCATGCTGGCCCTGCCTCCAGGGCATGCTGAGCCGTTGATTGAGACTGGGCATGGTGGCGCTGCCTGTAATCACAGTGCTTGGGAGGCTGAAAACAGGAGAATCACTACGAGTCCCATCTGTGTAGTGAGACCCTGCAGACCATGCACTAAATATATATATTTTTTTAAAAAAAGAAGCACATGTGGGGGTCTTTAGACCTTTCTTTAATTTTCCTGAGTATGTAACTCTTAACTATGCTGTGATTTTCCTCCTCTTCCTAACAAGAACACCATGGGACCCCAAACTCTGGGTTGAACCACAAGGACAGCTGGGATTAGTGAAATGGGGGTTTGCCTCCATGGTTCTCTGTGTGTCCCAGTGACCTGCTCCTGTAGGCTGTCTTTTCCCCATGAGCCTGTCTCACCCACATCTACTTGAGAGACTACCAGTGCCAATCCCAGCATGCCACATGCTCATTGGCTTCTGGGAGGTTTATCATGTTTATCTGAAGCTGGAAGAGATGTCTTTCTTTTATATATCTGTAAAAATTAAGAAATGTTATTAAATTACTGTAATAATATGTGAGAATAATGATATACCAATCCTATAATACATTATATACCAATAATCATTCTTCTCTTGTGACAGCCCAGTCCCTTTTTCTCAGGGTGTCCTACTATTCTCCGACACAAATCACTCATGACTAACATGTTGCTAAACTGAAAGGCCACATCTCGCTTGTTAGGGTGACCAACTGGCCTGTTTGCTGACTACTGGAAGTAGGAGTTTTTCCTAGTCTGTTCAGCCTACTAGAACAAAAATACCTTTAATTGGGTGTTCAGAAATGAATTTTGTTTTACAGCTCTGAAGACTGAAAAGTCCCAGGTCAAGGCACCAGCAAATCTGGTGTCTGCAGGGGGCTTACTGTTAGCATCGCTGCATCCACCATGGTGGGAAACAGGCTGGAGTTCCAGGTCTCATTGGTAAGTGTGCTAATTCCTGGTCCCCGCCTCATCCTTCCTCTTTTCAAAATTCTCTAAGTGGAATGTGTGCACCGACGACTTGCAGGCTTCTGTCTCTATCTGGACCTCTCACCTGGATGCCAGACTCTTGGCTTATTTGTTGGCATCTTTACTTGAGAGTCTTATAGGCATCATAATCGTAGTCATTCCAAGTCAAACCCTTGATCCCTTCCTGAAACCCTGCTCTTCTGGCTCTCCCTGTGACAGTGGCTGTCAACTCCATTCTATCTTGCTCAGGGGAAAAATCTTGCAAATCTGAATCTATCCTTGTTCACCCCACATTATTCATCTTTCAGAGCCTCCATCCAACCACTTACTACATTCACTGGCACTATTTCTGTCTTGAATTATTACAGTAGTCTCTTAAATGGTCTCCTTTCCCCCACTCAGTGATGCTTTCCACTGCACTAAACTGCTGCCTTTTTATATCCTTAAAGTGTGAGAAATGGTTAAGAATTGTCATGGCTTGGGGTTTTTACAAGGGAACATTATAATACTGAACACATATTTTATAAGATTATTTTATAACAAATCACCCAAAGAATCATATACAAAGAGTATAGGAAATCTGACCACATTAAAGACCACAGAATCCAGGTGGAGACCTGGATCCTAATATCCTGTGTGAGTTCAACTAAAAACCTAAGTCTCATAACAATGCCTCCCACAGTCCAATGGGAGGCCTACAGCCTATGACAATGTCTCATTCAGGCCCATTTTGAGGATGTATGCTGGGAAGGCCCAAAGGTCAGGAATGGAAGCTAGAAAGTCTGTGCAGCAGGGTGAAGGATCTGTGCTAGCAGACTGGGGGATCTGCACCAGAGCAGGGAAGCAACACTCAAAGAACAGGGCTGCCCCTCAAAGTACCACAGCCTTCCTCAGCAACAGTGAGGTCCCGAGCTCCTTCCATGATGAGGGAAGCTGAGTTCCCATCAGAAAAGTCAATGCAACAAGCACCTCTGGGAGGCTGAGCTGTGTACCATCTTCCCTTCCAGAGCCAGAAAGCGATGTTCGAAGTGAGGATCAGAACTCCACCAAAGTGAACCATAGCCATCCTCAGCAACAACCAGGTCCTGAGCACCTGCTGCGATGAGAACAGTCAAGTTCACCAGGAAAGCCAGCTCGACAAGGACCTCCAGCAGAATAGCCCAGGAAAACCAGAGGCTTCCAACAGGTCCCTAACTGCTTCTCCAATCAGCTTCCCTAAGAGCCTCTCAACAGATTCTCCAGTTCTGCCCCGTATGATGCTGGCAACAATCCTCAGGTGGGCCTCCACACCCAGCACCATGCTAATGCAGTTCAGCTGGGTATGACAAGTTGCTGCCGCACTGGCTCTCCACCACAATAATCATGCACTAACAGGCACGTGAAAATGCTTTCCCTGTGAATCCACCCTGGAAAAAATGTCCAGGTTACAGGCACATTGACTGTTGTTAAATGTGTGGAGACAGAATGTTTTTTGGCTAGGTCAGGTTGCCTTAGTGGCAGGTCTGGTGCAGCTTGCAGAGCTGGGATTGAACCACAGTCCCCTGCGCCGTAGTATTTGCCCAAGAAGGTATTTTAAACAACCGAGCTAACCCACAAGCCACAGACTGTTTGATTTTACAAATAATACATCCTCAGTTGTGCTAAGAGTGAATTTGGAAAAAAAAAAAAAAAAGAGTGAATTTGGGCCTGGGAGATAGCTCAGCAGCGTAAGTGACTGTCTCACAAGCACAAGGTCCCAAGCTCAATCCCCAGCACTGCAAAAGAAAAACAGAATGAATTGTCTAGGACTGTGGACTACATTTCTCCATTTTTAAAAAGGCTTTATTAAAAATAGTAAAAAATAAAAATGTTTTATTATAATAAAACAACTTAATCACTGCCACTTCAATTCTATTTATATTAGCACAGACTTTAAGTACTCTAAAAGCATTTCATAAATTTTCATCAAAATGGATGACTGTACTTTTCTGAAAAAGATTGAAAATATTAATACCAAGGAAACACTGTTTCATTGGATTTAACTCAATATACCCATTCTTTGAAGCCAAATCTTCTGGAGAATAAAAATGTATAAACATCATGACTAATAATGTATTTTAATTTTTCATTGCTCATAATACTTCTCAAAATTTGATTGATAGATTTTCCAGGCAAATCATTAATATATGATTTAGATTATTATATGTATTGCATTATGGTCTTTATTTTAAAAGCCTTTCTTTTAAAAAAGAAGGAAATCTAATTCTTTTAGAATCATTCCTTAAAAACCAACACAACAAATGTTTGATTGCCATGACAAAAATGTGTTTCTACTTATCTTTCCCTAGAAGCTTTCCAGCCAACAGAGCTATTATTTTTCATAATTCTCAATAATCAATAAAATATTGCTCAAGCCTTTCATTGTAAGATTACATGCAAAGAGGCATGGAGAATGTTATCTATGGTTCATCCACCAGGAATCTTAATAGACTATCTTTTGGAACCACAAAACCATACTGAATACTATGGAGATATCCAGACTTCCTCCTCCAAGACCTTGCTGATTTGCTCTGCAAAGGGAAAAGTTGAATCCATTTTCTGGAGCAAAAAAATAAAAAATGCAGTGGGGAAAGAGCAGCTCCTGGGGTCAGTCTGTGGCTTGCACACTGGCATCCTCTGACGGGTTCCTCTAGGTGAGGGGAAGATATTCCCAGGAGAGGGGGTACTACCTGCCCCCCAGTCTGGAGGTGCCAAGTGGACTGCACTTTGGCAGTCCCACTTGAGTGCTTTTCAAGCCCCATAACAAGACTCTGGATGCTTCAGAGTTCCTCCAGCTCCTGTTCATAGAGTAGTTGGTAAATCTTCCCAGGCTTCTGTGATATTTGTGAGCCTTTCCACCATGCCAGAGGACTTCCTGCTGAACTAATTGCCTGCTGAACTTTCCCCTGTATTTGCTCACCCATCTCCTTAAGGGGGCAAGAGTTGGTCTAAGACTTGCTCTGTGGCCCAGCATGATGATCCTCTGCCGTTGCTTCTTTGGAACAGGACCAGCACTGTTACAGTTGATCTTTCTCAGCCACTGGGGTTCAACATTGCTTGCCACAATGGAACATGAATGGCAGGTCACAGGAAGATTCATAGGAAAGTAAGCAACCCTCTTAAGGGCATGGCCTGACACCCTGTACCCAGCATACCTCGGCTGGGTCTGCAGCAGGGGAGAGCACCTGCAGCTGGTGTGCTGCCTACTGCTCGCCTCACTTTTGTCTCATTGCTGGGACAAATGCCCAACATCCAGAAACAGAGAAAGAAATGTTTGTCTAGCTCACAGTTTGTGGAGATTTCAGTCCATACTCTGCTGTGTCCAAGGCAGAGTGACACATGGCAGAGGACAGGAGTTCATGGCAGTGGAAAACAGCAAAACAGCAAGAGCAAAAGGGAAGAGTAGCAGCAACAATGGCACCAGAGAGCAAGTCTGTCTCCCTTAGTGGCACTCAGGCTCTCTGCCCCAGGCCCAGCGCACTCACACCCACAATCTCAGCAGCACTCACACCCATAATCCCAGTGGATCATGAATTAATCACAAACTCTAAAAGTCCACCCCATGACTACATGATTCTTTGGGGGATACAACTAGACACAAACCATAACATTGCTCCTTGCTGTTACACTGTCCTCATTAGCTAATAGCATATATGCATGGCATGTATACAATCACCGTGCATCCTCATGAATTACACGTAGGATCTTTCAGTGTTGCAATGACTCTTGCCTATCCCTTTCAGTTCCTAATGAGGAGCCACCTGTTACATTTTTCTACAGAAAGGTTGAAGAGGCTGGAGAGCTAGCTTGGCTGTCTTGAAGCCTGCCTTGCAAGCACAAGGCCCCGGATTTGATTGCCTTACCACATTGTGTGCTGGCCTACATAACCAGTTGTGGTAGCACATGCCTGTAATCCTAGCACTAGGGAGGCTGAAACAAGAGGATCACTATGAGTCCAAGCTGCATAGTGAGACCCTGTACCTAATAAATAAGTCAATGATTTTTTAAAATTATTTTAAAAAGAAAAGTTGAAGAACCTCCATAGAGTGGGTTTCCTCAATATCATTTAGCTAGTCTGACTCCTACTTGCTGAATAAATGCTCCACATTCTAGCTCATGTTATCTCCACTGAAAGAGCTAACTGCCCGGCCAAGCTGGGTAGTCAAGCTCATGGGTTTCAGTTTAGACTCCAGTATCGTCAGCATTTTCCAAAGTTAACATCCCATTGTAAACACTGAATCATTTGAATCCAGAGAACTGGGCACTGTCATTCAACTTAGTTTGTTTCAAGTGACTTTCTAGACTACAAATAAACAGTGGCTACTTTTATCTACAGAGTCACTTTTCTGTCTTCCTAATTGGTACCTTAATTCCTTTCTTGGGTGGATTACATCTTCCCCCCATGAATAAATTTGGAGGGACTATGGTCCCTACTACAGAAACAACTGGGAGTTCAGCTCCTTTTCCTGCTCACCTGGTTAATGCAGTCTCTGTGCTCAGACCTCATCCAGGCAATGAACTCTTAGACTGAATCCTGGCTGACCTAGAGGCTGCAGCTGGGCCTTTGTGGCCTCATTCCTATCCTCCAAGCCTCCTCACTGTGGGGCAGTCTTGGTTTCTGCCTGTCCCTGACCCTGATTCTCAGGGCTTTCTGTCCATCAATGAGTACTCCTTAGCTGCTAGAAAACTCTCCTTTACTTTTCCAGAATCTGTCTGTTACTTACACCACAGTACTCAGGCTAACCTACCAAGACAATGGGAGAAAATATACTTCTAACTCAGCGAGCATCTCTTCAGCCTGTAGAAAATCTCAATAAGATATTAATTATCCCAGCTACATGCTGATAAATAATCAACATGTATGGTTTTATTCTACTGGTATTCCCCATGGACTAAGCAATGGCCAGTGTTCTAATGTGAATCATTTGAACAGTTTTCAAACTACTTGACTATTCTAGGCTTTATTCATCTGTATGAAAAATAAACCCAGAGGCTTTGTTTTTATTAGCTTAAACTGTGCAGCCCAGTGGAGACAGTTCCACTTTAGTCACACCCAGTCTAAGAGGGCTACAAGTGGGTAGCCTGGAAGATAGCTCAGCAGTCTAAGTGCCTGCCTGACAAGTGCAAGGACCTGGGTTCAATCCCTGGTACCACATGCTGTGCTGGCCCTGTGTCAAGCGCGTTGATTGGCCACCAGGACTGGGCATGGTGGCACACGCCTATAATCACCAGCACTGAGGAGCCTGAGATTGTTATGAGTCTGAGCTATGTAGCAAGACCCTGTGCCAAATAAATAAATAAGATTTTTTTTTTAAAATACAGAAGTCTAAAAGCCTTCAGTTCATCCCCCTTTCCTTCCCAGAACTAGTATGGTTAAAAAGTTCCCCACTTTACCCATCCTTCAGAGTCATCTATAGTAATAGATATATTCCTGGCTGTGCTAATGGGAAAAGAGTGAGAGGTGAGGGTGGGAAATGCTAGGGAAAGGGAGGGAGGAACATCACCCACCTGAACAGCAGGGTGGAGGGGTTGGCAGAGCAAGAGTGAGAGGCGGGCAGGCAGAGGACTGCCGTGAGTGGGTACAGCCAGTGCCCAGGCTGCCGCTTATGGGAGGTTTGATCCTTGCGTGACCTGTACATTGTCAGCTAAGTAGATGCGCCAGTTGCACACGAGCCATTCGGGGGAGCAGTATGTGCTGGGGAGGGGGACAGGCAGATGAAAGAAACAAACTGAGATGGCCATAGGATCCCAGTATGGAGGCATCTCTTTACCCAAGGTTGTGTTTCATGACAGTAGAATGACAGCAGCAAAAAAGAACAGACTGTCAGAGCAGGCATTTTGCCATGACTTATCAGTTGGTCTCCCTGCTGCTTTCCAACATTTGTGGAATCTACTTCCACAGGGAACAGCTCACGGTGGCAGTGTGCCAGAGACAGCGAGGTGAGATCGCTGTCTAGCGCAGTGATGCCGAACCTTTTAGAGACGAGTGCACAAAAACCACTTACTTATCACAAAATACTGACACTGCAATTAAACTGGAACACTGAGATTTTAGTTTAGAAAACAAAAGCAAAAAACAACTCAGACATTAACATCTTTTGTTTTCAAGGAAAAATACAATAATAGAGTTGTGCACGTACAAGCATCCCACTTGCAGTGTACATGCGCATCAACTAGCCACTGTGGGTCCAGATGGACCAAGCCCAGCAGACGTAGGTGCAGGGGCAGAAGGATTACGCAGGGCTGAATATCCATCTCAGGCGGGAAGGATGCCTTCTGAGTGGAGAGCTTGGCTGGTAAGTAGAGGAAAAGTGGGTGAGCTAATCAATCAGTCCTAAATGCAGCTCTGCAGGACACAAGGGCCTGGGTAAGGTTCCCAGCTGGCTCAGGAAGGAAGTTGATTTGTGTATTTTTTAAAATCTTTTATTCCTCTGTGCATATATTCTGGGTCAGAGTCAGAGAACACTAAAGCTAGACTCTGGTTAAGAAGCTGCCCTGACCCAGTCTCTGCCCCGATCTGCAAACACACTTGTAGCTTCCTAACCCGCGCTCAGTGACACTTCCGGGCAGAAGTGAGGGCCTATTCCTTTTCAGTTCCTCTGTAAACTACCATCCCGGATGCACAGCCAGAAGGGAAAGCACACTTTTCTTCTCAGTGAGATTCCCACTGGCCTCTGTTGTGCTGTGCTCCGAGCCGTTCACGCAGGTGCTACTGTGGCAGGTCAACGGAGTCGGGTCCTCCTCGGAGTGCAGCCGAGGACCGTAGGGTGAGGAAGGCGGCATTTTCTTTTTGTTGTGGGTGAAGTCGAAGTGTTGTCTCTCGAACTAATTTTTTTAAAGAATGTCTTTCTTTAAAATTCATTTTAATGAGAAAAAAAGAATAGCAATGAAACAATTTCAAAACAGGTTAGTAGGCCAGTTACAATAATTAATGCACTGCATATTGTCGTCTTCATAGTAGTTATTCAGAGGATAAAAGTTTTCTTAAAGGAGAGTCTTTCTGGTACTAGGAGCTGTCCCAGGACCTACCCTGCTCTAGCTTGCTCAGGAGACCCAGGCTGCCGGCGGTAAGAAGGCCCCGTGGCTGCTCACCCTCTGTGATGGCTACTTGTGTTACAGGCGCCCGCCTAAGGGAAGAGGAAGCAGAAATTAATGAATAAGATTCAGTACTTGCCCTTTAGAAATGTATAATATTGACAGAAATTTGTGAGAGAAGCCAGAGCCTTGGTGAAAGAGAAAAATGGAAGGTTTTATGAGAGAAAATAAGGGACAGAAGCCAACACGGGGTCTTACCATACGGAGCACCCAGAAGCTTGAAGACCAGCAGAACACAGCACGGATAGTATCTCAGCCAAGATCTGCGAGGTAGGAGGGGAGGGAAGAGTGTTCTCTGGTTCTCAGGAGCCCATGTGGGCATTTCCTTGTGGCCTTAAACTCAGCTGAGCACCCTCTCCAGACACTGCTGAAACTGAGAACCCTGAGCAATCCTCAGGGTGGAATTACTGGCTTGGGAAAAAAAAAAAAAAAAAAAGATGGTCAGGGCTTCTGTTCTTGGAAAGTTATTTGTGTACTGCTTCTGATTATAATCATTTAAATGGGGTTACTTGTATAGTCTATGACTAAGTACATTTCACCCTAATGCTAAGGACATTAACAACCCAAAATATTTACGCTAACACATTTAATCCAGGAGTACTGGTGGCAGAAATAGCTACAAAGGCTCCTGCCAGGCCCTTGAGGAGTGCAGCAGGGCCCCATCCCAGTGCACCAAGATTTTTTTCACTGGGTACTGTGATTTCAGCCACGTTTCCAAATACTTGTCAGGATGCTGAAGAATTTCAGTCTCATGCTGTATCTGAAGTCAGCATTCCTCCCATCAGCTGGTGACCCAGCACAGATGACGGCAGTGGGTGACTGTCCCTGGAGCACCATAGCCTGAGGGACAGTCCTGAAGCCCTGATTTGGGGCAAGTGTCTTGTAACCTTCTTTGAAAACCACCTCATAAACATGAGCCCCCTTCCCCTTGCCCTGAGATCCCTCTCGGAGGACACTGCCCAACACCTCCTGAGGCTGCGGTGGACTCGGGAAGCAGGACTGGAAAATCACTGAAGCTCACTGGCTTCCCTGCACCCAGAGGCAGCAGAGCCAGGCAACACCCAGAGCAGGAGTCCAGCGCTTCAAGTGTTAACTCGCGTTTTTTCCAAAATGTGTTTCTGGTTAGTTTAAAGAAGGATAAACAAGATTTAATAGCTGGCAATGAATCACATTTTTTTTTCTCCCTAAATGCTATTTGGATCCACTCAAACGCCTGTCATTCTACTTTTGTACAAATAAATAAATCTCCTTTTCTTTTGTGCATTTTTCTCTGTCTTCCATTTCCTAAAATACAATTTGTTTGACGGATGAGTTAAGCAGTTCTGAGGTTTGTTTTGGGCTCTGTAGGCAACGGGGTTGTTTTCTCATCATAATTCAATGGGACAGGGTTATCACCCTCACAAACACCACACCTCATTTAGAGCCAGAGATCCCTCCCCCAAAGAAAGGCCTTGCTAATTTCACAGTGTGAGTTTCAGTTGTTACAGTCCAAGCTTCCTCCTCCTCGCATCTCTCCTCTGCCCTCAGGCTGTCATCCTGGGTTAGTGGCACCCGAAAATTTTGGCGCACACTGAGGGTCTGAAGTGAAATTACAGGCAAGATGAGATTCCAACCCAACAAGATAGGAAGGTCTAATACCTACTCAGAATGGGCCCTCCAACCAAAAGCCTCAGGAATACACCGTACCCTTGCTAGCATTTGAAAGCAAAATGAGCCCACACAAATCACACAATCACACGTCGCTTAAGACGAAGACCTGTGAAATATTTGAGCTGAAGTTAAACCTACGCATTTTCTAAAGTAATTCTTCTGGAATAAAACTACACCTCCTCTCCAACCAGACCCATCATTTGGTTTCAACACCTTGGTCATAAAGAGAAACACCTTTCAAATAACTGGCCAGTAGCACCAAAGGTGAAATAGTTCTATAAAAACGTAAGCTGAAAGTCTTACGTAACTTTCTCCTTGCGAGGCGAGAGCCCTCATGCGCCATCCCAAGTGCTCTATTGGGGTTTCTTAGAGTAAGAACATGGTCACTTAGGAAAAAAGTGGAGGCTCCAAAAGTGTGGGTAAACTGAGAACCTAGAAGTAGCTCCTGCTTCTTTTGGCCCCCAGGCAAGAAGAGGGGGTGGCAGGTGCGTGTTGCTGTCCCTCCTCTCCTATCCCTCTCACCCAAGCTCCCCACCAACCTTCCAACAGCATGCCACAGTCTGAAGATTCCCCTCTCAGCTATGGCAGAAGATTTGTTTTTCTCTCTTAGTATTGTTAAAATCTGTCTTTCAGTCCTTCTGGGTGCTACTGAAAGTCTTATGTAACTTTCTCCTTGCGAGGGGAGAGCTCTAGTGCTATAGTCGATAAACCTGTAATTATTGAAATATACGGGGATGGTCCCATCTTTGGCAATCAGTGTCTACGGCATATTGGAAGGCAAAATATGACTCAGTGAGCAATCACGCCAACAAATGAACGCCAAATAGCTTTGGCTGCTCGTCAATCAATTTCCTTTCCCAAGTTTTGTATGTCAGACATTTAGAACAGCACATGTATTCGAAATACTGAACCAGTACGATTTCGACTGAGTTTTATGAAATGTTGAAAACAGCTTACAGGACACTCTTCTAACATCCACTCAGTCCCAAGGACTAGGAAACTTGAAGCGGGAAGTGTTGTCCTAGCATAAAAGTCCTTGACTTGGGACTACGCTGAAATTACCCAGAAGGCCTCTTACAACAGAGGCGAGGACTCCCAGCACTGGGGTGCTGATGCTGCAGGACGCGGCTGATGCTATTCATGTAGGCAGCAGAATCAACGCAATCAATGATTCTCTGTGCCTCTGCCTCTACCCACAGGAACCAGCTCTGCCAATGATTAAATTGTGTGACCTTTCGTAGAACATTTCTCCATCTCATAATGCCCCACAAGGAGGTGGACGACAGTGACCTCTTACATCCATGTGATACTTCAAAGTGCTCACCATGATCATGTTTCCATGACTATATTTTTTTCAACCTTCTTCACAGGGATGTGAGATAAAAGTGAGTGAATTCCTTAAAACACTAACGTCCTGTACAAATCCACAGGTTCATCCTCACACCCTTCTTGGCCTTTTCTTCTTCCCTGCTTCCAGTACCTCCTAAGCAAATGCTAACCTTCTATCAGGTGTTGCCCACTGGGGTCTTCCTGGTTTGGACTTCTTTGTATAGAAATACTCAATACAGGGTCAGGGAGATGGCTCAGTGGAATAAGCACTTCCTTGGCAAGCACAAGGACCTGAGTTCAATCCCTGGTTCTGCCAAAAAAGAAATATTAAATACAAATATGAGGAAACAATCCCTTGAGTTAGATAACATGAAAAGTAACTGAGCAGTATGACACTTGTGGGTTTGTAACCTGGAGGATTTTCTGCCATCCTCCTAAGCACTGGCATCTGGTTAGTATCTGTGCACTGTTTCTACCTGCTGATGCCATAGTCACCAGAGTCGTTTCCTGGGGAACTGCACATCACTTGGCCTGGCTGCTGGCAGTGCCGACTGCCACATTAATCAACCTGACGTCTGGCACTGACCTGAGGCACCCCCTTCGCATTGCTGCAGAAGCCTTTAGTTTCAGCTGTCAGCAGAGAACTGATTCGATTCAGGGTGCAGGGTCCACACCACAGAATCTCCATGGAAGGGTGAGCGCTGTGTTAACATAGGAGCTGGATAATCTGAGAATGTGGCTGAGACAAAAATTTCCCTCTGTAATCTGACCAGTCAGGCCTATACCAGAAACGCATTTCACTCACGGCAGCAAAGTCCCTGCGGGTGGGTAGATGGGGCTGGATTCGTCCCTGTATCCTGGGGGTGCACAGTTTGCCCATTTTTGTGGGTCACTGTGCTCCTCGAGCTAGCTCCATGCCACAGCAGCAGCCACTTTGAAATCCCTTAGCGGCCCAAGGTTTGCTCAGGCCACAGCTCCACACAACTTTAGTGGCCCTAGAAAGGATGTCAAGCTCTGCTCAGGCACGTCCCAAGGCTACTTAGGCACTAGAGTGTCTGGCAACTTGCTCCTTGTCATCCTGAGGACAGCAGCATGAGACTGGGTGGTGGGCACAGCATTCACTGCACCCCCTTTTTCTTTCAGCTTTTTTCTGCCTCTAATTTTGAAAATGAGAACCAGAGCATTATGCCGAAGAGCCACTCATTAAGAATCACTCTGTGATGCTAGAATGAAACAGGCAATAAAGAATTAAAATGTACCTCATCAAGTTAAAAAA
>PVKA01021069.1:9846-39356 GCA_004027165.1 Ctenomys sociabilis | reverse complement strand
GGTCAGTGTGGGGACTCCTCAAAGCAATAGGACTAGAAATTCCATTCATGCTAGCTATTCCCCTACTGGGAATTTTTCCAAAGGATTTGGATACATCGTATCATAAAGATATATGTGTACCCATGTTTTTAACAGTGCAATGTGTGATAGCAAAATCTTGGAAACAACCAAGATGTCCATCACATGAGGAATGGTTGAAAAAGATGTGGTATTTCTATCTAATGGAGTATTACTCAGCTATTAAGAATGATAAGTTTGAAGCATTTATACTGAAGTGGATGCCACTTGAACATATACTCATAAGTGAAATAAACCAGACACATATGTGTAAATATCGTATAGTCTTCCTAGTATAACATGCAAAAAGCAGAAATACAAAAGGAAACATACAACAAGTAAAATGAATTGAGTCAGATGAGGCAAAGTGAATGGCATATGCTGCAGGATACTAATCAGCTTTTCTTCTGGATGGTTAACAACCTAAGATCACAAGTCAGAGTTGGAGAAATAGAAGAGCCACAAGGCCAGCCAACATTTTGGCCCTAGCCTTTCAAGGTCAGCGAAGACTCAGGACATAGGAGAACCTGTACTGCATCATCATGAGACTCAGGTGAGCTCCAAATTTTCTGAACAAGGAGATTATGGAGCCACAGAGGAAAGAGATTGAAGTTCTAAAGTGTGCCTGGGGAGAGTCACATGAAGAGAAAACTTTCTCTCAAGCTCTCACAGAGAGCAATCTGGTCTAGCATTGGCCACGACTCATCTACATGGATGACACAGACAAAGGAACTGCAGAATAATGTACAGGACTAGAAGATAAATCCTGAGAGGACTTCAATGACCACATAGGAAATATAAAGTTCTTGTGTTGGTATATAAGTTTTGATCTACCTAGGTCTTAACCATCCAGCAGAAAAGTATAAAAGTACAAAAATGAAGTATACATCGTGAGCCCATAATATTAAGCTGAGCTGTGAATGGATATGGTCGACAATTTCTTTGAATAACTCACTATGGTTGTAGAATGCTGGACTGTGTTGGATTGTGGTGTCGAGTTCAAGCACCTAAATTAGTTGAATGCCAATGCAGTGCCCACTTTTGACAGGTGTAGACAAAGGAAGGGTTGTAGAAAGAAAAAATCATGATGTGTGTGTATAGACAGTACAGTTGGGATAGATAACGCTGTGCTTCTACATAATTCTATGAGAGGCAAGATCTGCACTAATGGTGGTTGGACAGGATATTATGTCGGCTTTTAGTAGTATGGTCATCCACTAGGTAAATAATTATTGAATTTTTGATATAATTCAGCTATAAAAAAAGATAAGTAAGCAACTACACTCTTAATTCACTGATAAGAGATATCTGCTAAAATAATATCTGTAAATATAATATCATGTATGCACCTTGTACAATACCAAAACGTTATGAAAACAGTTTGCAATGTATTAATTCATTGAAGGTGTCTTGAAACTGTCTGATTGACATTTGTATTTTAATAAAATAAAAATAAATGGAAAAAAAAAAAAGAAAGCGTCTGCTTAGGTAGATGCCAGGGTCAGAGGTTTGATTCCTAGCCTGGTGCTGGTGCTACCCCCAGGGCACACTGAGATGGCAACTGACACTGGGTATGGTGGTGCGTGCCTGTAATCCCTGCACTTGGGAAGCTGAAAAGGGGAGTATCACTACAAGTCTGATCTGTGTAATGAGACCCTGGAGACCCTGCACTAAATGAAAAAAAAAAAAAAAGAAAAGGTAAATTGAATGAATAGATACTTCTCAAAAGAAGATACATGTGAAAAACAAATAGATGAAAAATGTTCAGGTTACTTATGGAGTGAAGAAATGCAAACTTGTGCCTCTGGGAAATGTCTGCACCATTTTCTGTACATTTATTTATTTATTTTCTAACAAAATGTATTTCTGGCACAATGTACATCTTCTCTTCCCTCCATCTAGCTTCTGTGATTTCTTTGATGGGACACCTTCTAATCTCGGTGGAGAGTCGTGTTTCAGTCCACTCTCTGAGGCTCAGGTGGGGCCTTTGTTCTTGGGTAGGCATTTCAGAGAAATGATCTAGACAAGCAGTATTTAAAAATTATGGAGCTCATGGTCATATTTTCAGTCAGTTCAACAACAGCCTTCTTCCTCTCTTTCTGCATTGCACATTGATGATACTATTTTTCCCACAATAATCACTTTGTTTCCCCAAATACTAATTAATGATTCCTTGTCTATTCAACATCATATAATTTACAAAACACATGCAAGACGGGTCTAGAGTTACAAAAGCAATGTTACAACAATAATCTAGTTCAATATTGTTTCGGAGTTAACAATGTATCTAACTGAAAATGTATGGTGAGATTATTGTGTTGGAAAGAAATATGTCACGTTGTTCTGTATGTGTGTGCACGTACACACACTGCATTGTTTCTATTTATCTCCTCTTTATGTCTCAGGTCTCACTTTTGGGGACATTCTGATAGTTTTCCCGAAAGTTTTGTTAAGCAGTCATCTTTCTATAATGCTCTGTGCCCCAAATTAATTTTTCTTACCCTGTGTATTTTTTTCAGTTTTACTTCATATTCTCTTAGCAGTCATCTAGGTAAAATGAGTCTCTGACACTCTTTTGTAAAACATGTATTTTACATGAAAAGGGCCTTTAAGGTCTCACTACGCAATTTGGACTCATAGAGATCCTCCTGCTTTCAGCCTCCCGAGCACTGGTATTCCAGGCATGCACCACCATGTCTGGTCTCAGTAGCTGGCTCAGGGTGCCTGGGCATGGGCAGACCTAGCACTGCCTGTGGTGCTGGGAACTGAACCCCAGTCCCTGTGTTTGCCTAAACCATCGCCTTAGTCTGCTGAGCTATCTTGCCAACCCTAGCTCATGGTATTAATGTTACATCTACTATTAAATATGTGAATTGCTCATTATTAGATTTTTTTCAGCCAATGTGTCCTCTCCAGCACTTCTGTAATAGTTTTCTAGCAGAATTTTTACACTACGCAAGGGTATGAGATGATGGGCTTCATTCTGTTTTTAAAACTCTTTATCTGGGATACTAATCCTGGAAATAGAGCTTTGTTGAATGCATTGTTCACACTTCCATTTTTACATTTTCAGTTTTAATTTCTCTGTAAGTTGCCTTTACTTCATTCTTATTTTACACTTCATTTTTGTTTTGAAGGATAGATGCGGAAGTGATTTTCCTTTAACCTACCATCTGATTTGACTTTTGCTACATGATTTCTCATTCCTCTGGAGATCCTTGGCACTCTGCTTGTTGTTTTGCTGGCCCATTTACATTCTAGCCCCAAGTACCAAGATGACCACTGTAGGTTAGCATTCTAAAAAAAAACTAAGGACATTTTCTAGACAGAGCTTCAGGTCCTCATTTGTTTCCAATATTTATGTAGATTTAATATATGTTTTGATTTATAATTTTGTTTTTTTCTCAATGGAATGTATGAATATGATATGGTTCCTATTTCTGTCTTAGTATCAATTAATGACTCGTTTTGCTTCTTAATTTGATGTCTTCCCCTAAATATTCTCTTTTCAATTTATTCTTATTTTTACATTGTATAGCTTCACTGATCTTTGCATTTTATTACTATCTCTAAGTATTTGTGGTAACATTTCTCTCTTTCTCTGTTTTCATTTTCTTCCCATTCTCAGTTTAACACCCCGTCTAACCCAAAGAGTTTTATGTATTTCAGCAATACAAATTATTATCTGAGAATTTTTATGATTACATTTTTCCTCTGATTTATACCTGTTTCATACACAACAAATTTTATCTGCTGACACTATGTACTTCTCATAAAATATTGATTTGATCATTTTTCCCCTTGTTATCCTTTGTCAAAAATATCAGAGGTGTGCAGTGTAGGATGAAGTTTAGAGTGGTTTGTGTGCCGTTTAAGTACCTCAACTAGACTCTTAGGTAAAGCTAAGCCAGGAGCATACTTATGAAGGTGACCCTCAGAGGGGAGCATTTGTGGGAAGAACTCAAAAAAGCAGTGGGTGGTGACAAGAGACAAATAAAGCTGTGATCAGATACAGGGACAGCCTAACATGTCCCCACAGGGGGACCCAGAGCAGCAGGGATCCTTCATAGTTATCTCAAGACCGGGTAGATGGCCAGGTTTTTATGCCCTTGCTTCAAAAAGTCTTGGGTCTGAGACTCTGAACAGCAAAGTCACCTCTCTTAAGGCAACTGACCACACTGGGTGAGCCTGGAGCACTTGACGCATGACTCTGTCTCCCAGAAAGAGTATTGCAGTCAAATGTAGTTCGTAATTCACAATGTGAACATTAGGACAGCCGAGAGCACAGTCCACCCGCTCTGCTAGTTCCACAGGGCTTTCCACTTCTGCTTCCCCTTGGCCATCAGCACCCAGTCTCTGAGAGGGCTCTCTGTGTGACTCTGCTCAGCCTTTGCCCCTGGGGATGCTGTTTTCTTCTTTGAATTTATGAAATTTCATGTCTTTCTTTCAATTTCTCAGAAGCTAGTTGTTTTGCTTGGATTTTCTAGAAAAGGAAAAATATCAAAACTGCTCCCAAGTGAATCTATCTGGCAAGAAGGAAAGGGAAGGAAGCCAAGCCAGCTTGTAATGTGCTAATTCTCAGTGCTTCTCAAGTATCGGCTCCTTATCAGGGACCTGGGCTTGTTCCCCTCCGTACTACATGCCCCTTGGTTAAGGATCTCCTGTGATTTTCTGTGCAGGCAAGCAAGAGCTCCTCCATATGCCAGAGGCCTTGGGAAAGAGCTTCACAGGGCGTGGGTCTTGGGCTGAGCGAGATGGGGTGGGAACCAAGAAACTGCCTTAGGACTAAGCTGACAGGCCTGCGCAGAGCGATTACTCACCTCAATGAGCCAGGTCTCAGAAGAGATTTTGTATTCCTGCACTTAAGATGGGCTTCTACATTTCTTGGCGTGATTTTGCCTGTAGATTATCATTCCTAGGTCTCCTGCCCACTTTGTATTTTCCACAAAGTGAACAGGACCTGTATTAATCTACTTTTCCTTATTATAACAGAATACCACAGATTGGGTAATTTGTAAAGAGATAAAATTTATTTCTCACAGTTTTGGAGACTAAGATGTCCAGTGTATAGGTGTCGATACCTGAGGATGCTCGTTCTCTGTTCTCTTATGGTGGAAGGACTAGAGAACAGGGAGAAAAGGAGAGCGTTAAGGTTCATGTCTGGATGTTCCTTGGAGTTTATTGTATGTACGTATGTATTTTGCATAGTCTCACTACACAGCTCAGACTCATAGTGATCCTCCTGTGTCAGCTCCCCTCCTCCACCCCAGCATTGGGGTTACAGATGTGCATCCCAGTTCCCTGGCTTGGTGGCTAGCTCTGTGTGCACATGGCAGGGCCAGCATGCATACAGTACTGGGGATCAAACCCGGGTCCTTGCACTTGCCTAGGCAGGAGCATAGACCACTGAGTGCTGTCTGTAGACCACGTTCCCATGTTTGAATTCTGGGTGTAAGTGAGGCAGGTAGCCTGCATAAGATATAACGAAGGGCAAGGGCTTGCTCTCTGCTGCTCCCTTTTGGCTCTTACTGTCTTGCTGTTTTCTGCCTCCGTGAACTGCCTCCCTTTGCCATGTGCCATCCCGCCTAGGAGCCAGCTGAGTATGGACTGCACCCTCCACAATCTGTGAGCTAAATAAACCTTTCCTTCCTTAATTATCCGTGTTGAGTAACTTGTCTCAGCAATGAGAGAAAAGTAATTTAGACAGAGAGAGGAGAGAGAGAGAGAGAGAGAGAGAGAGAGAGAGAGAGATTTTGGAGGCCGGCTGGCTTCTACACCACATTTTCTGAAGAGGTACTGAACGCACTCCCCCGGCGCTCACGTGCTGCAAGGGTCATCCCCAGTGCAATTGCATTGGGATGGGGAGATGATGGAAAGGTTCTCTCTTGATGCTGTCGCAGTAGGAATTAAGATTGAAGCACATGAATAGGGTGCTATGTCCTCACCAAAGTGCCCTGCTTGGACTTCTCAATGAACTCTGAAGCTGGCTTGGTTGGGTTTGGCTCTTCTTTATTTAAACATTATTTCTTTTCTTTTCTTTTTTTTTTCGGAATCAGGGATTGAACTCAGCCTCTTGAGCCTGCCAGGGAAGTCCTTATTCTACTGAGCCATCTCCCTGGCCCCTTAAACATTAGTTCCAATTTGGAAAATGTCTATATCTTAATTATATTGTTGTTCCTGACAAAAGATGAGTTTGGACATTGCTTTGATATGTTGAGATATTATTCTGCTCTGCAGAGTCCTTTTGGAATTTGAAAGATTACACTTGGGCTGTTATCAATAGCTTAGGGTGACTTGGGAATTGAATGTTTTCAACACTTTACTGAGAATAGTCATTATTATTCCTACATGCTTGAAAGTTCATGGAATCTGCAAATATTTTATTTTATTTTTGCATGGAGTTCTGGGGACCAAACTTGAGCCTCCTTATGTTTGGTAAGGTCTGTCTCACTGAGATCCATCCTCAACAAGATCTAAAACTTTCAGTCATCTTTATCTTCATTGTTGATGAAAGCATTTTTGCTAACATAACTTTTTTTTTTTTTAACTTTTCAAAGAATATTTAATAATCTGAGTAAATATTCACAATATAATGTAGCAAAACTAAAAGAAATAGAAATCCAAGCTGTTTTGAAGACACAAAAACACACAGAGAAAGGTAAAAACAAAATCCATAAAAACAGTAACAGCGCTGCCTTTGGATAATGGGATTATGGGTTGTATTCTCTTTTTTATATTTTTTCTGTATTTTAAAATTAACTACAATGAGCTTGTGTTCTTTTACAGCCAGAAAATGCCACTAAAACTAAATAGGTAAATAAATGTTTGAAGTTGCATAACTTTTTCATTCCATTTTGTTTCCATTATAGCAATTTTGCAAGATTTTACTTTCTGGGATCCCTTCTATAACTGCTAGCATTTGTTGTTCACTGAAGTATTGTTGACAAATTAAAACATTCTATATACATTTATAATGTATGACCTGATGTTTTGCTATGTGAATATATTCTAAAGTGACAGCCACTATCATGCTAGCCAAGCACATCACTGTTTGTGGGTATACGTGGTAAGAACATTTGAAAGCTATCCTGCTGGTAACTTTTAAATACATCAAACATTGTCATTAACTATAGAAACTATAGTGCCCAGTAGATTTCCAGAACTTAAAAATTAATAAGTAAATAAATATTTATTCTAGGGGCTGGGGATATAGCTCAGTAAAATAAGTGCTTCCCTAGCAAGTGCAGGGTCCTGAATTCAATGCCCAGTACCTCAAAAAAAAAAAAAGATAAATATTTATTCTGTATAACTGAATTTTAAGATCTTGGACCAATATTTCCTCATTCACCCAACGCGCACGACCCCTGACAACTATCATTCTACTTGGTGCTTTGCTAATTTCAATTTTTTTCATATTCTACATATGAGTGAAATCATGCAGTATTTGTCTTTCTGTGCCTGGCTTACTTGACTTAACATAATGTTCTCAAGGCTTATCTATGTTGTCCTAAATAATAAGATTTTTTCCTTCAGAAGTCTGAATAACATTCTATTATGTGTACACATATGCATACATACATATATGCATATATATAACATACAGAGCATGTGTGTGTGTGTGTGTGTGTGTGTGTGTGTGTGTGATTTTCTTTATCCATTTGCTAACATAACTTTTTAAAAATGAAGATCTGTGTATCAACAAGCTTAAAGGACCCACCCTTGGGTCATGAGAGGTGTAGGCATTTATAATTTATCACCTACAAAGATGAAGTTACACTCAGGGGCAAACAGACACACCACATAGCTAGAATTGAAGCCTTCGGATTATTAGCTCTAGTTTAAGCCACAATTATGAAATCGGCCCACTAGTGTAAGCAACTAAAGTAGTAAGTTATTGATTGAACCATGTATTGAGCTATGTGTTTTACCACTTTCTGATATTTCTGGAGTTTTCCATAAAGTCTCCTTTTATTCCTGTATACTTATATAAAGTACTATTAGAAATGTTCCTATGCATTTCAAGTCTATTGTAAAACAGTAGAATTCTTGCTGTTTCATTTCTTCTCATGACATTCTTAAATTGACTCTTTTTAAAACTTGATTAAATTTATTGGTACATTGTAGGTATGCATAATGATGACATTCATTATAGGGAGTTGTATCTGTACATAGAAAACTGGATCTTTTCTTTCTTCCCACTGTCCAACCTTCCCTCCAACTCCATTTTCTCTCTTATTTATAAAAGTTTTGTTTCCATTTTTACCTTCTTTTCTCCTCATTTTTTCTTTTCTCCTCCTTCCTTTCCCCTCTTCCTACTTCCTATTTCATAATATCTACTACACATTTTGGTCCTATACGCTTTTGACTTCTCATAACAGAGAAACTTTGTGATATTTATACACGTGTATCTGGTATGATTATTTCACATATGATTATGGCCTCAATTTTCATTCAGTTAGCTAGAAGTTGTTCAAATTTATACTTTGTAGAAGAGTAGCACTCCATTGTATTAAAAAAATTTTAATCCATTCATCAGCTGATTAGAATGTGAACTGAGTCTAATATTTGATTATTGCAGACAGTTTGCTATAAACATGGATTGTACATACATCACTGTGGTATGATGTATTTAATTCTCGCAGGAAGATACCAAGCAGCACAGTAGCTGGAATGGGACATCTAGTCCTCGTTGTTTTTTATTTTATTTTATTTTTTGGCAGAACTGAGCAATGAACTCAAGCCCCTGCAGTTGGCAGGGAAGCGCTTATTCTACTGAGCTATCTCCCCATAGTCCTTATTGTTTGAGAAATCTCCATACTGATTGCACAGTGGTTTCACCAGTGTGCATTCCCACCAATAGTAGAGAAGAGTTTCTTTTTTCTTCTCTTTTTTTCTTTTTAATTCATTTGTTACTTTATTGAAGTACAAATATCAATGAGACAGTTTTAAGACACCTAAATAAGACAGATTCAATAAATGAATACATTGAAAACTGTTTTCATAATGTTTTGGTATCGTACAAGGTGCATACAAGATGTTCTACTTACAGACATTATAGAAGATGTCTCTTATAAGTAAATTAAGAGAGTGTAGCTGTTTACATATCTTATTTTTTATACCTGAATTATATCAAAGATTCAATAATTAATACTTTCTACCTTGTTATTTTCCTTGTGGTTGTCCATAGTACTAGAAGCCGACATAATATCCTGTCCAACCACCATTAGTGCAAATCTTGCCTTCCATAGAATTATGTAGAATCACGGAGTTATCTATCCCAACTGTACTGTCCCTACACACACATCATGATTCTTCCTTTCTATACCCCTTCCTTTGTCTCCACCTGTCAAAGATGGGCACTCCATTGTCATTCAACCAATTTAGGTACCTGAACTCATCGACACAATCCAACACAGTCCAGCATTCCACAATAGTGAGTTATCTGAAGAAGTTGTCAGCCATAGCCATTTACAGCTCAACTTATTATTATTATGGCCCCGCCACTTTTATACTTTTCTGCTGGATGGTTAAGACCGAGATAGAACAAGACCTATATACCAAAACATATAGTTTTTGTTTCTGATGAGGTCAGTGAAATCCCCTCAGGGTTTATCTTGTAATCCTGTACTTACTCTGTAGATCCTTTATCTATGCCATCCATGTGGATAAGTCACGGCCAATGTTTGACCAGTTTGCTCACTGTGAGAGCCTAAGAGAAAGTTTTCTCTCCATATGACTCTCCCCAGGCACACTATAGAACTTCAATCTCTTTCCTCTGTGGCTCCATGATCTCCTTGATCAGAAAATTTGGGGCACAACTGAGTTTCATGATGTTACAGTACAGGTTTACCTATGTCCTGAGCCTTTGCTGACCTTTGAAAGGCTAGGGCCAAAATGTTGGCTGGCTTTGTGGCTCTTGTATTTCTCCAATTTTGATCTGTGAACTGAGGTTGTTAACCATTCAGAAGAAAAGCTGATTAGTATCCTGCAGCATATGCCATTCATTTTGCCTTATATGACTCAATTGATTTTAGTTGTTGTACATTTCCTTTTGTATTTCTTCTTTTGATTTCTTATACCAGGGAGACTATACAATATTTGCACATGTTTGCCTGGTTTACTTCACTTATGATTATATGTTCAAGTGGCATCCACTTCAATATAAATGCTTCAAGTTTATCATTCTTAATAGTTGAGTAATACTCCATTATATAGAAATACCACATCTTTTTCAACCATTCCTCATGTGATGGACATCTTCATTGTTTCCAAGATTTTGCTATCACAAATTCTGTTGCTATAAACAGGAACACATATATCACTATGATTTAATGTTTTCGGTTCCTCTGGGAAAATTCCCAGTAGGGAGATAGCTGGCTTGAATGGGATTTTCAGTCCTACTCTTTTGAGGGGTCTCCACACTGACCTCCACAATGGTTGTACCAGTCTACATTCCCACCAGCAGTGGAGAAGTGTTCCCTTTTCCCCACAACCTCTCCAACATTTGTTGTTGGTTGATTTGCTTAAGATAGCCATTCTTTCTGGAGTGAGATGGTATCTCAGTGTTGTTTTTATTTGCATTTCATGAATAGCTAGCAATGAGGAGCATTTTTTCATACATTGATTCGCTTCTTTAATTTTGTCCTCTGAGAAGTGTGTATTCATCTCAGATGCCTTCTTCTCTTTTTTCTCAACTATGTATTTGGTGCGGGGTCTCAGTATGCAGCTCAGACTTACATAATGACCTTCCTGTTTTCAATCTCCCCAGCTCTGGGATGACAGGCATGCCCCACCATGCCTGGACTCAGTTGTTGTGTCGTCATGCCCCAGGGGAAGGGCTCGCATGGCATTTGAGGTTGGAGATTGAACCCTGGTCCCTGCAATTGCCAAAGCAGGCATTTAGTCCTCTGTGCTATCTCACTGGCCCAAGAAGAGTTTCTTTAACTCCACAGCGTGACCGGCACTGATCTCTTGATAAAATCCATTTTTTTTTCTGGGATGAAATGGAACCTCAGGTTTGTTTTAATAGGCATTTCTCAAATGCCCAATGATGTTGAACATTTTTACATATATTTTTAAATCCTACTTCATCTGAGAAGTGTTTGTGTATCTTAGACACCTACTTTTAGATTCAGTCTTTAAATATGGGAACAATCTGATTTATTTGAGTTCTTATATATTTTAGGTAGTAAAATAGTTCCTCCCACTGTCCTGGGAGGAACAGTGTACAGATAAATTTTCCCACACTGTGAGTTGTTTATTCCTTATGAAAGCAGTTCTATAGGGGACATCTACAGCAATGAATATCAGGAAAACAGAGTGTGCTCAAATTAATAATAGTATATCTCATAGAATTAGAGAAAACAGCTCTAAGATTCATTTGAAACCCAAAGAGACCCAGAATAGCAAAGGCAGTTCTCAGCAACAAAGGCAAGGCAGGGGACATCGCCATCTGTGATTTAAGATTATAATACAACCTAGAGATAAAATACTCCTCTGGTTGTTGATACACTGTGTCAACTTGAGAAGGTGGAAGCTTGGCCAGGGGGGCTGAGCCTCATGGAGGCCCCACCCTAGAGTAACTCAGGGCTTCGCAGTCAGCAAAGAAAGAGAGGCTTGCTAGACTCCACAGCTGCTGCCTCTCCTTCTGCTCTTTACAGTTTTCCTCTGCCCTGACCTGCTACCCTCTGCAATGTTACTCTGCCTTGGAGCCAGCCAAGTTTGGACTGAAACTTCTGCTAACTGTGAGTTCCATAACCTTTCTTTCCTTTATTTAATTTATTATTATTATTTTTTTTTTCAGTACTGGGGATTGAACTCAGGACCTTGGGCTTGCCAGGTAAGCACTTATTCACTGAGTTATCTCCCTCGTCCCCTCTTTCCTTAATTTTGAGTGTCAGGTATTTTGTCCCAGCAACAAGTCAAAAGTAACCAAGACAACCACAAAACAAAAAACAAATAAAAGACAAAACATAGCATGATGCAGGCAATAAAGCAGACCTGAGGATCAGTGAAACAGGTTAGGAGATTCAGTAATAGCTCTAGAGGCACGCAGCCATTTCATCTGTGACAGAGATGTCAAACACCCTCACTGGAAGGAAGATAGCCTCTTTATATGTGGTGTTGGAAAAATTGGCTTTCTGAATGCTGAAGATTAAAACTAGAACCATATCTTTACCATGTACTAAACTAAAATCGAGATTTATTAGAGTTCGAATATTAAAACAGAAACATCAAATCTTCTGGTACATACAGTATGCAGAACTCTTGAAGGCATTTGTGTAGGCAAAGACTTTATGAACAAATCCCCAATAGCACAGGAGCTATCATGAAATATAAACAATTGGGATCTCTAATTTAAAAGCATTTGCACAGCAAGAAATGCCAACAGAATGAAGAGGCTTACTCTGCATGTTAGTTCCATCAAGTATTTGCAAAGTGAATGTTTTTCTAAATAAAATCTATTGTCTTCCTCTATTCAGTAATGGAATTTGTATTCAATAATGATATTAGTCATCAAAATCTATTTTCATGTAATTCTTCCTTTGTTTCTGCAACCAAGAGATTTCAGTCTTTTTCATTGAATTAGTCAACCTGATGCTTATTTTAGACAAATATTGGATGAAAGTTTGGGTAAAATCTTCACTAAGCTGACATTAGCAAATATGCTAGTTTTTGAATATTAGAGTCTGTTATTTTGGTTTTGGTTTATTACTATAGATATCAACATGGTAGACTTTGTGAAAATGTGAGAGAAAATAATGTTTATCTTAAAACTTTTATTTTCCTTTTCCCCCAGTCTTTATTGTACTAAACTAGCTGCTATGTTTTTATATTAAGCATCTGCTCAACTATCAGGTAATAACCATCCATGAGGATTTAAGGTATGCCATGTTTCAAAATTATGTGAAAAGTTTAATGACTGAAAGACCAACCCTCCAAAAAAAATCTGATTTACGAAGACTTCACTGTAGTGGAAGTTTTCTAAAGGACAGATGCATGGAAAGAATTGATTCACGGTGCCATTATCCCATCAAGAGTATAAATGTCTGAAGTACAGAGAGACCTAATTCCACCTTTATATAATGCAGGGCTAATTCATTATATTGAGTGGTTGAATGAATTTATTGAGCGAATTGAACTCATTAATCTAGCCTGCTTCTTTATTGAGTGAGCTCTGTCTTCTAATATTTCCTAAGAAACTGATTTCCTTTTCCTTTCAAAGCAGTTTCAATAATATTAATGAGATCTGAAATCTGCCAGTTTTTCATGTGGAGTTAAACATAAATTAATAGTAATGAATCCATTTCCATTTTGTTCATTTATTAATGATCCTTTCAATCACAGTTTTGAAGGGTTTTTTTCCCTACTATACCAGATGGCTTACACATCTGCATTTCACCATTTTACTCAATCAAATGTTCAGTGAAAAGCAAATGCGGTCTTGAAGTCATTTTTTAAATTTTAAAAATATTATCTTTTAACTGATATATATAAGTATAAAATTTGTTTCCATTAGTGGGATAATGGGATATTTTTGGTACACGTATGCATTGTGCAATATTTCAATTTGATTAAGTCTTTTTGTCCTTTCAGACATTTATCATTTTTGTGTGGTGGAAACATTCAAAACCCTTTCATGTAGCTTTTTGAGATATGCAGCACGTAATTCTTATTTATAGTCTCTCTTCTGAGACTAACACCTCAAAACTTCTTGCTGTTCTCTGACTGTAACTTAGGTCCCATTAATTAACCTTTCTGCCCCACCTGTACACTACTCTCTCTAGTGTCGGGTGACGCAGGTCACCTAGCTTTAGCTTCAATGAATTCAGCTCCTCTGGGACTGCACGTTTGAGTGAGATCACGCATCTCCTTCTGAGCCCCATCCCTTTGCTTGACACTATGACTTCCAGTTCTCTGCATTTTGCTGCGCACAGCAGGATTTCATTCTGTCATAGGCCTGAGTGGAATTCAACATGCTAATGTCCTGTAGCTTCTCTAGTCTCTCCTCAGTTGATGGACACACTGAGGACATATGTGATCCTATTTTCTTCCTTTTGATTTCTTCAGCTTTGTTGAACCAGTGTAGAAACAAACAAACAAAAACCCCCAAGAAACCATACCCCACCCACCCCACAGCCAGTCCCAAAGTGCTTTCTCTTCCCATCTCATGTTTCATCATGTTTCCTGTGAAGGAAGGGTTGGTGGATCTGTTACCTTAGTTTCCGATCCCTTATATTTCTCAATGATTCTCTTATCTCCTCGGCCGCAGAAGCCCTTCCTGCAGCAGTCATTTCCTAAGCCCTACAGTAGTATCCTTTACTTTGTGAAGTGTTATCATCTGTCTCAGCGACTTCCTCTTACAAGCCTTATGGTTGATTCTTGATTATTTCAGTCAATGGGTAGACAAATCTAGCAAAACTCTGGACTCCAAGCTCCTCGGATGATCGGTCCTACCATGAGCTTGTTCACTCATTCTGAGGACACAGCCTTCTAGAACAGAAAATCTTCCTTTCTTCCTTAGTTTCAACCATTCTTCTTGGATCTTCTGGATCTTTTTCCATGCCAATGACAAAAGTTTCCACTACTTCAGGTACACTAGTGAGTCTATCAAATTGGAGCTGTGCCACTGTGTTGCTTGGACAACTTCTCTTTGCCTTTGTTGGTGATGAGTGTCTTGATTCAAGATGTAATCTCTCTGTAATCCCATGCACGATCTTGTACATGCTGAGTTCTGACAAGTAGCTGCAGTCTATAGGACTTCTTTAATGTTAGCCATTGTCTCATGGTGAGGCAAAAGGTCCCTCTGAGTGGCCACTGTGACCTGCCATGTGTTTCTCAGAGTGGCTCAGCACATTCCTATTCATGCCCTTATATTTGCTCTCTTTGCCTGTGATCTTCATTATCAAAATATGAGTATACTTAGGGATGGGGAGATGGTTCAGTAGAATAAATGCTTCCCTGGCAAGCAAAAGGGCCTGTGTTCAATCCCCAGTTCTGCCAAGTGTGCTTGCCTCTCCTTTCCTCCTTTCCATGGGGCTGCCTGACAGCTACTACTTATTTCCTGTTTTTCTTCATAAAGCTTATAAATTTTAATATAATTTATGCTTCACTAATTAACTTTTAAGATTATTTTAAAAATCCAGTTTTTACTAAGCTGAAAAATGTCAGTGAAATGGTATTCAGAGGAAAATGTGGATTTTAATTTTTAATATCAAATTTGAAAATTAAATAAATACTGCCCTCCATTAAAAGAAAAATGAAAATAAAATGATAGAGAAAAAGACAGTGCTAGTGTTTGATAAGTGTCAAAGTAGAAGTTAGTTCCAATGTACCAGAATAACAGGAATGATGGGTAAACTTAGAGCTCCTTCTAAATAAAGAATGGGATAAGCATACATACAAAAATGAATAAATGAATAAATAAGGGCCAGCCAAATAGCTCAGCATATTGAAGTCTGCTTAGGCAGATGCAGGGGCTGGGGTTCGATTCTCAGGTCTGCCATTTTGGCCCCACCCCTGGGGTACTCTGAGAGGGCAATTGAGGCTGGGCGTGGTGATGCACCCATGTAATCCCAGCTCTTGGGAGGCTGCAAACAGGCAGATCACTAGAAATCTGATCTAGTGGGACCCTGAACACCCTGTAGACCCTTCCTTAAAGTACAGAAAGAAAAAACAGAAAAAATATAAATTTTTGGAACACATAAAGAAAAATAATTGAACTTATACATGTAAAATAATTTTAAGGGCTTAATTTGTTGAAATCAAAAAGAAAAATTTTGATAGCTCAAAATGACTGGGCCTGATGGTGCACACCTGTAATTCCAGTATGTGGGAGGCTGAAAATAGGAGGATCACTACAAGTCCAATCTGTGTAGTGAAGCACTTTCGACCCTGCACTAAATATTTTTTAAAAAGTTTTTAAAAAAGTACAGCAGCCACTTCACATTCTTCTTACCATGTGCTTAAAATTTTCCTACTTTTTTAAAGATCAGAAAACACAGAAATTTGTCTAAGCAACAATATGTCTAACAAAAATTGTAGGTATGTTGTGAAGGTCGACAAGAAACAGAAATAACCAGAGATCCTTATCACCAAGGCACAAAAGAATATGTAGTTTAGATATGTGAAATAAGAGACGTCCTAATAATCCCAAAATATAGAGAATTGATTTTCAAGGTATAAAAGCATATTACAAATTCCTTGTAGTGACAGTAAGATAGTATTGATTTGGGAACTGAACAATACAGTGAAACACTTTCACTACAGTATAAAATTGCATGCTTCACTATTGTTGGGTCACAGAAAATATCTTCGTGTTTGTACACAAGATTTTCTGGACTAAAATTGTTATAACCTAGGATCTAGACCAAGAGCGTGTCTTAATATTCACTGACAACCTTGGAGAACAACAGGCCACAGAGATTTACATAGCTCTAGCCTTCAAGGAGGAATGACATGAATATTGGAGGATTCTCTGCCTGCAGAACATGATTTATCTGGCACTTGGAGAGATTTATTTATTTATAGGAAACTGACATAATGATCCAAAGCCCATTCTGCTTTCAAGGAGGGGAAGTGAGTGTCTACCTCTATTCT
Source organism: Ctenomys sociabilis (assembly GCA_004027165.1). Taxonomy (NCBI): domain Eukaryota; kingdom Metazoa; phylum Chordata; class Mammalia; order Rodentia; family Ctenomyidae; genus Ctenomys; species Ctenomys sociabilis. The sequence goes on along the minus strand of PVKA01021069.1, from coordinate 22,700 downwards.
TTTCATGCACAGATAGAATTCAGTTTTGTCTCTGATCCTTGCCTAGGACACAGATACCAAAGTTTCTGCATGGAGGACACCTGACCCAGGCTTTATTGTGTTGACCTAGAATAAGAACTGGGTTGTGTGTCACCATTTGGTCCCTTTCTGAAGTAGGACATGATAATCTGTCTTTGATTTAGGGGATTTCATATGCACAATAGGACAAAATTAATAAAGATGAATATTAATAACTCCAAAGCACAAATATGGCTGATTCATTTTGGTGTTACGTGTGTGTGTGTGTGTGTGTGTGTGTGTGTGTGTTTATTGCTATGTATCCGCATGTGTGTGCAAAATGCCAGACACCCATGAGTCATGGAAGGAAAGATTTCTTTCAGGTCACAGTGCGCAGATGTTTCAGTCTGTAGTCAGCTGGCTCCAAGGCAGAGGGGCCTGGCAGAGGTGAATGACAGAGGAGTAGCCGCAGAGGCAGTAGCAAGGCTGCCTTCTTTCTGGACCTCTATATTCCACCCAGCTGTAAGCCTATGATTAGTTCCTGTCACACCCGGGCTGGGGCTTCCACCCTCCATACCCTGAATCCTAGTGTCACAGCCCCGAATCCACATTTACACACCCTCCGTGGAACTTCCTTGGAAATGCCTTATCTGTGACTTTTTGCGTGGACACATAGATACAAGCGCCACAAGATGTCCTGTTTTATACCTTCCAGTGTGAAACACATAGATCAATTGTCATTTTATACCACTGTCTTTCACTCAATGTCAAGCTGCTGTCTCTCTGTGTGTGTCTCTCTCTTTCAGCCTCAAACACTGTCTAATCTCTGCAGATGTCCCATGTTCAGATTTACCATCTTGCACAGCGTTCTGCACAGATTTGGCCCACTATAAACATATACTCAATTAATAAATGTACTTGCAAAAGTCTAAAATGCTGAAAAGTAAATGCAGTACAGATTTTGAGCCTTTTACTTTAGACATGTGTTTCCACTATACCTGTACATGTTCATTTGAAAACAAAAAGATGTTAGAAATATTTTCATCACAAATGAGAAGTTACTAAAAGATATTTAGTGTTCTTAGAGAATAGGATTACATTTTTGGGATTTTCAATCATTAATTTCATTAAAGATAGATTTGGTTCTACTTTAAGATTAAAATCATTCAAGCAAGTGGAAGATATTTCTGATTCTTTGAGAAATTTATAATATTTTATTGTTATCTAGGGTTACATACAGCAAGTTTTTTAAATTTGGTAATCATTGGCAGATATTTATATCTCATTGCTTTGGGAAAAATGTACTGACTTATTTGAGACATAATTTGTACAACATATTATAACACACTATCTCAGTATTTGTTTATGCATATGCAAATTATTTTCATATAATTTTCAATTTATAAACAAATATTGTTCTCTAATGATGCTTATTTCATGACAATAGCTATTTGATTCTTGTTGTAGTAATAAATTTTTAGTAAAACATTTTAAAAGAGCTTCATCAAATATAAATTCTATTGATTAATTTAGGGGATTATGCAGAGTAAGATAAAAATAATTATTTAGATTAAAATAGCTTATTTTTTTTTATTTTTTTTGCAGTACTGGTATTGAACTCAGAACCCTGCACTTGGTCGTCAAGTGATCATTCTACTGAGCTATCTCCCCAGGCCATAAAATAGTTTTAGTAATTAATAAAAGGACATACAAAGTAATTTCCTTGACAAGAAATGGGATTAACTAAAACAGACCTGGTTCATTTTAAATTAAAAGTAACCATAAAATATTCAGATAACAGTTTTGAAAACACTGAATAGTTTTAGATAAGCAAGTATTTAATCAAATTAACATAGAATTTTGATTATTTAAATCTGTCTAACACACTGCAAATGTAAGTACTTTCACAAAAGAAAAAGGCAATACATTTTTTATAAATATTTGATAATATACCAATTTTCCTTGTTCTCATTATTATCTATTTTTAATAACAATACCACTAATTTTGAAGCAGAGGTATATCATCAGTGTGTCCAGCCAGGCTTCCCTGGAGAACAAGAGCTAGGAGTATGCATACATATTAAGATATTTACTTTAGGGCATTGACTTAGGTGATGGTTGAGTGGTCCATTTTAAAATCCACAGAGAAAAGTTTTAAACCTGGCAGATTTGAGATTCAGGCAGGAGTTGATGCAGCGTTGAACCTGAAGCCTGGACACACGAGGAGAATTTCTGTGTTGCAGTCTGTAGGCAGAATTCTTTATGCTTTTGGAAAACTTAGTTTTGCACTTAAGGCCTTCATTCGATGGAATGAAGCATACACATACATAAATAATATCCACATATGTGTATGTATGTATAAAATATACAGCTATTATATATTACATATGATATATAACTATTACATATTTTTCCTTTAAAAGCATGATTTGTCCTTATTTGGGTTTTTTCTTAGCTCATCCTAATAGGAAATTATCAAACAGGAATTGTCAAAACTTTTTGTAGGTGGTGCGATCTACTCAATATAAAAAGAGATTCCAAGTCTCTAGTGTCCTTTTCTGCATCTTTTCCCCAGAATGACCACATACCTAAATTGTTTTTGTTGTAAGGTGTGCATTTTCACTGCAGGGAGTAGACTGAGCTCAAAAGAAGGGTGTGAACTTCTGTTGAATTTTGGGTGCTGGAGGCAACTGTTGTGGCCTCAGCATCAGCAACGTGTGGTTAGATCCAGTGAAAAGCTGTAGTGATGTTTGGAAACATATTTATAGCCTTAGAAACTGTGCAAGGGTTTACAAAAGGCCAAATAACTGGCCCAATGGGCTGGGAAGATAGTTCAGTGGAGTAAGTGCTTGCCTGGCAAGTGCAAGGTCCTGAGTTCCTTCCTTGGTAGTACCAAAAAAAATCTGGGAAAAGAATAAAAGAAAAAGTTCATATAACTGGAATAGATTACAGTAATGGTCATAATAACCCTGTGATCATTGCAATGTTGATCTCAGAAGAATTCAAGTATTAAAGTCTACTCTCCTAAGGGCCAGGGAGATAGCTCAGCTGTCTAAGCACGTGCCTGACAAACATACAGTCCAGAGTTTAATCTCCAGTCAAAAAAAAAAAAAGAAAACATAGTCTACTGTCCTAAAGGCATGACTGTAACTGAACTCAGCATCTGGAGTCATGAATGTGATTCTCTATGTCTTCTTGATTATGTAAATCCATGGGTGAACAGTTCTTCAGCATTGTTCCACTCTCAAAAGATCCATTCAAAGTTTCTGTCTCCTTTCTAATTGCTGGATGGACCTGCTTGTTTTCTGTTTTGATAATACAGTAAATAATAACAAGTAGCAAAAGATCATATGTGAGATTTGCATAGCAATTATTAGCATACTTTTATTCATAACTGTTTTCTTAGCCTGTGTTTTGTGTTGAGCACTCTTAATTTTAATGGCCCTACTTTTCTTTTGTGACCTGTAAAAAAAAATAAGTTTCTTCCTAAATCAAACTAACTTTCCCTTTCTTAATTCTGGGTGTCAGGTATTGTGTCTTAGCAACGAGTGAAAATGTTCCAAGACACTCCAGTATGTTCTGAATTTCACATTGGGGTACAAAGCAGGATGTGTGTGTGTGTGTGTGTGTGTGTGTGTGTGTGCTTTCTTTCAGCTGTTCAGGTTTCTTTGAGAAGAGGCTTTGCTATCCTATCCTCTTTGAGCAATGTCTCCTCATGGTCTCCTCTTTGCAGAAAGAGTAGTTTATTATCTTGGTGATTTCCAATGTAGGAAGTGCATATGAACTTCTTTTTCCTTCTTTGGTTGAGCTATCAACTTTCTATAAAAAAAAAAAAAAAACAGTGTGTGGGGTTTCGGAAAATAAGATCAATTCGGGAGGTGTTGGGTCCTGTTACACTGGGCACAAGTGCTGAAAACATAGAATCGTTTTTGAAAGAAAATACACATGAAAAGGTCTAGGATGCTGGTGTGGATGGAGTGGGCAGTGGCCCGTGTCTAGGCACAGGACGTGAGGGTTCTTAGGAAGCTTCCAAGAAATCTTTAAAAACATGTGGCCCTTCCTTCTTTCATGGTGCTGTTATTGCTTTCCTTTGCATGCTTTGTTTTACCAACAATGTCTGAGCCAGTGACTTGCTCGATTATGAAAGCTTGAGACATTATGAAAGCAAATGACTAGATGTTTTTTATAAATCTGACAGGCTGTTGTTATGGTGTCTGGGTTGGACATACAGGCTGTGAAAATAGCAGAAAGGGCATTTGGCACCTTGGGCCACCAGCAGGAAATCCACTCTGAGTATTAATATACGAATTCAGGGTATTTGTGGTCTTTGGCTGATGCATTTTGTGAGCAAACTGCTGTGACTAGTATATAAACAACACGTGTGCCAGGCTTAGTAATATAAAAATGACTTAAGAGCAAGCCTAGCCAACTCCCTCAGTAGTGCCTTATTCAGGGAACATTCAGAAAGAGTGATTTGATTGTAGGAAAAATAGCAACCAATTAAAAATATTATTACAGGGGCTAGTGAGATAGCTCACCAGACTAAAGATTCTGCTTAGGCAATTTAGGGAAACAGGGACTATGGTTCGATCCTCCTCCTCCAGGGAGGTAAACAGCTCCAGGGAGCTGTAATCCCAGCTCTGGGGAGGCTGAAAACAGGAAGATCACTCTGAGTCTAGAGCTGCATAGTAAGACTCTTTAGCAATCATACTAATATATATATACGGCACAAGAATATATAGCACACTTCTGTGAACTGCGTCCAGGACTCCACCTCCTACAACCCTTCCAGCTGCCGACCTCACCTACGGATGAATCCACTGATGCATACAGCATGCTTATGTCACAATTACCTTCCACAAGCATGGGACCCTGAGGGCACATTTTAGATACAAAGCATAAAATATTTATACTCCAAATTAGTAGAAATGGACAGCATGCCTGAACAGAAGGAGAAAATGAGTATACAATAAGGATCAAAGGGAAATGCTGGAAATAATATTATATGTGAAAAGAATTAGGAATTTATTTGGAAATTGTACATAATTACATAGGTGAATAAAGAATCTGTGAATGTGAAGGAGTAAGCATAGAAAATGATGATTTAAAATAGAGATAAGTGGTCAAAATTATAAGTAGAATAAACAAAACGGTCTCTCAGAAATCTGAGACAGTACAAAATAGTCTGTTTTACATTCATTTGAGGTTTTGGAAGGAGAAAACAAGACAGAAAAATGTCTAAAGATATTATTTCCAACACAATGAAGATATAAAATGAGAGATTTAAGAAACTTAGATTAAAACTGCAAGCAAATAAAAGTTAATCTAAACATAGCAGTCCAACCATTGGTAACAAGACACAAAATTTTGGAAGGCGATGAAACAATATTGAAGGGGGCCAGTGAGATAGCCCAGGGGTCTAAAGCCCCCGCTTAGGCAAGCTTAAGCAAGCGTAGGGACCACTGTTCAATGCCCAGGACCACGTGCTGTGCCAGCTCCATTCCTACAGTGGGCTGAGCTGGCAGCAAAAAAAAAATAAAATAAAATAAAATAAAATGAAATAAAAGAATGGAGACATGCAATGAGAACAGCAGAATTTTTTAAATAAAACTTGAAAACCATAAGTCAGTGTAATGACATGAGGTGTTGAATGTAAAAAAAAAAACATAGCTGTTAATAACTAATTGAAGTATCTCTGGAGAAGTTAAGGTGAAGTAAGATGTTTTCTGGCAACCAACGTGAGAAATATCCTCCAGGAGATCTGCACTGCAAAACTTTACTAACAGAAATACTTCAGGCAGAAGCTATAAAAACTGAATCTACAGAAAGGAATTCAGAGTACTGGGGAAAAACATTAAACTAGATAGAACAGACAGAAATTTTTCAAAAATTAATCACATTTAAAAATGACCATATACAGCAAAAGCAAAAATGTCATATGTGCTGTGAAATTTATAAAATACAGGAAAGGGACTCCCTACCAACAATGGTAAAAATAATGGCAAAAGAATTAAAAGATTGGGGCATTAGTGTGCACTCTGTATTTTAATATTTTTAAAATGTAGATTTTGCTAAATTAAGGTACACTGTAAGCAAAAATGTTAACATGTTTGTTTATTTATTTATTTAATATACATGGTACAGAGCCTCATTACGCAGATCAGACTTGCGATCCTCTTTCAGTCTCCCCAGTGCTGGGATTACAGGAGTGCGCCATCATGCTAAGTCTTATTGGCTGGCTCAGTGTGCCGTGGGGGCGGGGTGGGCCTGGCGTAGCCTACGTTGCCATGGATGGACACTAGTCCTTGTACTTGCCTAAGTCCACTGAGCTATCTTGCCAGCCCTCACATTTTTAAAAGTGCTATAATTGCCGGGTGTGGTGGCGCAGGCCTGTAATCCTAGCACCTGGGAGGCTGAGGTAGGAGGATTGTTGTGAGTTCGAGACCAGCCTGTGCTACAAAGTGAGCTTAGGGCCAGCCTGAACTGAATAGTGAGACCCTGTCTCAAAAAGACAAAAAATTAAAAATAAAAAAAATAAAAGTGCAATAATTAAATATGAAAATAAAGTGGAATAATAAAAATCACAAAAATGAAAATTTGCCATAGTTAGAAGGTGGTATACATTTAAATAAAACTATAAATGAAATGTGTATACATATAAACTGCTAGAAAGCCTCAAAAGATAGAATTGCTACACTGGATAGAAAATCAAGATCCAGTTATCTGGTAGAAACCTGTTTTAAATACAAATATATAAAACACTAAAATAACATTGCACGGTTTAATAAAGAAAAATTCAAGTGGCTAAATAATGGACACAGCAGATTTTAAAACAAGGAATACTTTTGGGGATAAATATCAATGGGGAAATTTTCCAAGAAGACATATTTTAGATTGTACATAGATCTAACAGAACAGTTTCAAAACATACCAATCTGAACTCCTTTGTGATTAGGCCTTTTGAATGGAGGAACAGCATAGCAGTGCTAAACTGATGAGGTCTGCGAAAAGCATAGAATACTACAGGCGAACATACAGGAGGCTGAGCCCACCCTCATTCCTATGTACCAACAGTGACAAATGATGAAAGGGGGCGGTTTTCTGAGCGTCGTCTTGTCTTATGCAGCAGTGCTGTTCTAAAACGTTATTGGCTTCTCATGCGTTTTCAACCAGAAGAGGAAGTCTGACTCGGCATTTGGCAGAAACGGACAAGTAGAAATCACTTCCTTTTCCTCTTGCTCTTCGAGCTAGCTAGCCAAGTGGGTGGCTGCCCTGTGAATTTAGGCGTCTTTATAAGATGTCTTTTTGTCACCTCAGTGCCTAAAAATGGTAGCTAGCACAAGATGCGAGGAAATGCAATAGGAAAAGTAAAAGGCACAAGGGAGAGTGACGATGAAATCATAAAATTGTATCTTGAAAAAGACTGAAACATCAGCATCCACTCCAAGTCACCGCATCGCAGGCCCTGATGGTGATATATTTAGACTCCTTTCCCTCCAGACCCAATAAACTCACATTCTTTAGGAATATTTCAAGTTCATAAAATGCCTTAATCAAAAAGCAAAGAGCAAGAATATGGGTTTGAGACAAAGGGACAAGGTAAGAAAATGCAAAGACTGTATATATTACCCATAAAAAATAAATAAAACTAGATCCATGTTTATACAGTGGGCCAGTCCAGTTTTCTGGGGGAGAGAGCATCTTTTCAATGTGGTCAAGAAAAGTACAGATGGCTCTTTTTCCAGGTAAAAAAGGCTCCTCTCTACACTCTGTGTGTGTATTAAATTTCTGCTCAATGAGCCCCTCATATGCTTCTTGGAAGGCTCTTTTTCTGTGAGTGGAGTCAGTGAACAGTCATTTCTGTTCCACAGCTGGATAGGTTGGATTCCCCATTACAGCTTCTGCAACTTCCTGGGACCCTATCTGGTGATACTAGGAAGGCTATTGGAAAGCCATCTTCTCCTTTTATGGATGCTTTTGTATGTTTGATTTTTTTTTTTTTTTTGCCTGTTTTAAAAAAATTGGTTTGAGACAGATCATTGTCCTTCAAACTCATGATGCTCCTGCCTCAGCTTCTGAGAGTGCAGCAATTACAGGCATGCCTTGACACGGGAGCAACGTGTCCCTGTGTGCTTAATAAGCAAAAAAATTAATGTGACCTGTGGAAGCCAAAGATAAGTGTTGCCATTTTGCAGTCACTCTTCTGTAACGGCTGGAGTCTTCTATTTTAAATGGTACCAGTGATTGAGCAGTGTTTTTGTCTCCTTTTGACTTTGTGTTTTTTAATTTTCAACTAGTTCACATGGTAGGGTGTGAGGGAAAAGGGCTACCACCTTCCCCTTTGGTCTTCCAATTTCTCTTTCCTGTGCGAGCTGTCCATTACAGAAATAGGGGGCCAGGGAGTCAGCTCAGTGGCATAAGCACCTGCTTGGCAAGCACATGGTCCTGAGTTCCATCACTGGTACCATTTAAAATGGTACCATTGAAAATTTCATCTGTTATCTTGGATTGCAAAATGGCAACACTTATCTTTAGCTTCCACAGGTCACATTAATTTTTTGTTTTCCAAAATTAATACATTGAGATATGTACTAAAGGAGTGAATGCCTTGCATTTGGATGCTATTGTGTGATTAAAAATTCAATAAGCATCCCATGTGTTTTATGGTCAGTATTTTATGTAATGATTAGAACAACTACCATTCATTAAGACTTCATTTAAGTGTGTATTTCCTATTGTTACAACAACCCTTCACTCTCTGATCAATTGTTAAGTATTGGGAATATTATTCTGTTAGCCTTGTTTCAAGGTACTTGTAATATGCATTCTGCTTTACAAAAGTCTTTGTTTTATAAGCTTTATTAATTATAATTACTTTGAAGGGGTTCAAAATAGTAAGATGTTTATATTTCTGTAATTTTGAATAAGTAACTTAATTTCAAGACTATGTAAATGAAGGGTAACTGCAATTTAAATCTTAATGACAATAAACCAGCTATAACACTAGTTACTATGCTTTGCATAAAATACATATTAATGATGTCCACCTATAAACATGGTTTTAAATATAATACAATTTCAATATGTAAGAGAATCCTTTTACCAATAGGTAAAATGCTCTTTCTTTGTGGAGAGGCTGGCTATCTTCAGGTTGGTATTTTCAGTGAACTTTTGCCTGTTCCATTCATTAGGCAATTAACTGATATAATTAATGAATGCATTAATTTGCAACTTACTTCTACAAATACTTTAAAATTCCCATTGGTGCTATGTTCTGAGCTAAAGCTATAAATAGGAAAAATATTTCATCTGTTATCTTGGAGCTTACAGCCCTCTCTTCATTCACATTTGAAAAAAATCCAATTATTCAGAAAAAGTGAAAGCATTCTGGGCACTATGAAAATTTGGATTTGGATTCAATATTCATTTTCAGTTTTAATTTATTTGGCATTTTTTATGAATACGCTCAAATCGGTGAAAGTGAGAAAGTTACATGGTTTTAAAAATTCTCATTCCCTGTATTTCTTTTTTGTACATGGAACATCCCATTGAACATTTTATAGACTATGTAACATTTAAAAATAAGAAATATGAAAATTGAGAAATATATATTTTGATCTTTGTTAATCACATTGAAAAGAAACTGCTTACTTTCTTCTAACTTACTTTTCCATGTAATTATGTATTGCAGAACTTTTTCCTTGTAAGTTCAGTTAACTCTAATTCACCATTTTATACCATCTGTCCAGCTTCCAGAATACGCTTGTAGAGTCACCTCTTTAATTGTCATGATGGTTATTTCAGATCATTCCAAATTTTACTACTAGAAAAAATCCATAAGTAAAGTAGCTGTACGGTTTTCTTTTGCACATTATATTTAACCATTTTGTATATACGCCTGGAAGATTTGAAACAGCAAATGATTGCAAACTTCTTAGAGGTGTGTTATAGTCTTCCAGAAAATCAGTATTAATTTGTCTTACAATAACAATGTATGAAATTATGCAAATAACTTGCATTTTATTATATGAAGATTATGAGAGAAAAATAGTCATGAAAACTGATGTCAATATTTTTTTCTTTCTTTTTTTTTGGTATTTTAGGGAAGGGTTTACAGGATGTTCAGGGTCCAGCCACTACTACACTGGACTCATAGTGATCTCCCTGCAGCCTCCCAAGAGCTGGGATTACAGGCATGGGTCACCACCCCCAGTCCCAATTGCCATCTCAGTGTGCCCCAGAGGTATGGCCGGCATGGCAGGCCTGGGGATTGCACCCTGGTCCCTGAGCCTGCTTCCAGATACTTTAATCTGCTGAGCTATTTGGCCAGCCCTCAAATTTTCTTGAAATACAGTCTTGATTATTCATGAGGCTAAGTGTATTTTCACTTGTTGAACATTAATATTTCTCCTGTATTTAATGTATAAATTTATTTTCTTATTCTTTATCATTTTTGCTAATTTTTAAAAAAATTTGCACAATTGAAAGTGCAATTAGTTGATATCAAACTTAATCTCGTAAGAATAGGAGAAAGCCACTATTAACTTGATTTTAAATGTCCTCTTTCCCCCTTTCTCTGTCTATCTATCTATCTGCCTATCTATCTATCTATCTATCTATCTATCTATCTATCTATCTGTCATCTATCTATCTATCTATCTATCTATCTATCTATCTATCTATCTATCAAAAATCATGATTTATTACATCATTTACCAAAAATTCAAACTATTTCAAAACATCAAATTATTCTTCCTTCATATAGATAAATCATACTTGGCTCATCTCCTATGAATGGACATGTAACATATATGGACATCCATACACTTACCTTGTCATTTCAGGGTATGGTCAATGCTCTGTATAGCTCAAAGAAATGATGTGTGCATTTTAAACTTGAATAGATGTTAGGAAATTGCTTTGTCAAAGGTTTATACAAGCTCTCAAGTCATTAGGCAAGTTGTTTTAATATTTAAATAATTCCAGAACTGTCCGGTTTGGTTTCTTTCATGTGATGATCTGCTAGAGGAGAAATGCACCTTGCTTGAATTCATTTCTCAGCATGGTTAATGCATGCTGAATACGTATTACAATTATACTTCTTTTTTCTGAATAATGTGTTCATAGTCTTTGGCTGTGCTTCTCTTTGCAATGTTTCTCTTAAATACAAAATTGTAAGAGCCCTAATTTTATTTTGTCCATGATTGAACGCATAAATTTTCTTCCGTTTACCATTTAAAAAAATTTACACTGTACATGATGTGCAATATTGATTAAATCTAATATAAAATAGAATTAATATTAATTGAACCTATGTGACCTTTAATTCAGTTCATAATTTTCTACCTTAAGATTTTTTGATTGAAGACAATTTGTTTGAAAGTATATGTCTATGCTATTTAATTTCATTTATCAGTCTTTCCCTGGTACAATTAAATTATTATAGCATGTTAGTAATCATTATTACATTAAATTATTATAGTATACTGGTCATCTTTCCATTACTGTAATAAAATAACTAAAAATTAATAATACAAAGTTCATTTTGGCTCACGGTTTTGGAGAGTGCATTCCATGGTCAGCTACTTGCGTTGCTCTTGGGTATGGGGCAAGGCGCGAATTGTGATGGGAACCATCGCAGCGGAAGTGGCTCCTGTGGTAGTCAGGAAGCACAGAAGGGCAAACACGGCAGCAACAAGCTGCAGCCTTCTGGGCCCTACTTCCATGACCAGGTCGCTCCAAAGAACGCTGCCTTCTGCTATTTCCACCACCTCCATGGGCCCATTCAATTATGGATCTTTCAATGGACGAACCCATTGATTGGCTTAGAACTTTCACAACCTAGTCATTTCTCAGAAGCTGCACTTGTGAACCTTGCTTTTCTGCAGACTAAGCCTGCAATCCCTTTACATTTGAGGGGTCGTGTTTTTATCTAAACACAATGCGTAGTATATTTTGATACAGGACAGATGTTTTCCTGGGTTATTTGTGTTTCCTAGATTATTTTATACTCCATTTTAAATGTCCTCCTTTAGATGCCATTAGAGTTCATATCCAGGTGCCCCCCAAGAAGACGGAGCTTTTGAAAGGTGTTTGACTCATGGGGGCGGGGCTCTAGCTGACCTTTATGTTAAGAGGTTGGAAAAGGCATGGCTTCCTCCCCAGCTGGCCCCATCCCTTCCCAACTGTTGCTCAGCAGCCACAGCCCTGCAGCTGTCCTGTGAGGCAGGCCTGTTCCAACACCACCTCTGCCTGAGCACCAGATGAGTACAAACTGAACTCTTTGAACAATAGTAGCCCATTGCAGCAGTGGGTTATTTTGTTCCAATGATGAGAAAAGAGATTAAATGAAGCCAGATTATGAATGCTAAAAGCATTTGAAAGTATCAAGTCAACTTAAAATTATTGAGTATTTTCATGTATAAAAGTATTACTAAGGTAGGGCATGGCGGCACAAGACTGCCATCCTAGCACTCAGGAGGCTGAGGCAAGAGGATCACTGCAAATTCAGGCCAGCCTGAGCTCTGCACCCAGTTCAAGGTCAGCCCATGCTACAAAGAAAGACCCAGTTTCAAAAAAGGTGTTACTGAAAAATTCAATAGTCTACATAAATTTCCAAAAGATCCTCTGTATTGAAGTTGATAAACAAACCTGGATGGGGAGATAACATAATCATGAAATTGACAGACAAGTTAGAAACTTATGTGCAGATACAAAATTCGTGAAAGAGAAACAAAAAAATCAGAAACTTTGCTCTTCTTTTACCGAATCTTTTTTTTTTTTTTTTTTTTTTTTTTTTTTTTTTTTTTTTTTTTTTTTTTTTTTTTTTTTTTTTTTTTTTTTTTTTTTTTTTTTTT
>PVKA01021068.1:0-39269 GCA_004027165.1 Ctenomys sociabilis | reverse complement strand
AAAAAAAAAAAAAAAAAAAAAAAAAAAAAAAAAAAAAAAAAAAAAAAAAAAAAAAAAAAAAAAAAAAAAAAAAAAAAAAAAAAAAAGACCCATTAGATTCTCGCTCTTGCTTTTCTAGGTAAACAGGCAAACACTGCCCTCCACTTATATGACAGGGAAAGCGTGTGTAGTTTGGGGGAGTTAAGCCACAGAGTGGGGCCAAGAGCCCACAGCTTCTGTCCCTAGCCCACAGCTCTTGCAGCATCTCTGATTTGCATTTCTGTCCCCAAGTCTGCAGCTTCACAGTGTGGCACTCACCCACAGCCCTGGGAGAATGCTATGAAATTGTGTTCCATGTGGTCTCTATTTATCTAACATTTCCAATTCCCTCTTCTGTGAAAGTCAACAAAATTCTGAATTTTTCCCACATGAGATTGTGGGCTCTATGGGAAAAAAGAAAGGCAAGCATATGGCTTTCAGGAAATCAAATCTGCTTTATGAGATAAAAATTTCCTTTCTGTAAATTAGCCCATGACATAGCTGTCTTTGGAGTTGCCTTTTCCAACTTGGGCCACGGATGACAGACACACGTGTCTTGCGTGGTGTGGCGGTGGGCCTTATGAAAGGCTTGCTGGGCCTCTTTCCTCCAGAGACGGTCTCTCTTTCCCAAGCTATTCCCCACGGATGACATTAGCTTCCTTTTTAATTCCTCTCCTTTCACTGCACACGCTGATGCTACTCTGAAGCCCCCAGTGGACATGCACAGACTTATTTGGTCTCATATGAAATAGATAAAACAGCAGGGGCTCCTAATCGGAAAATGTTTTCCTGGCTACAAAAGGCTGTAGAAAACCACAAAGCTGCTAGTATGGTTCAGAGTTTATTAATACACATTTGGCACAAGTTTGGCACATGACACTGCCCGATTCTATGGGGAAGGAGAAGGAATCATCTATGTGGATAAAGACACAGCCCACGGGGGTGGGGGCTGGGGGCAATGCTCTCTCCAGGGACTTCCTCAGGGATTGTTCTTTCAGGTGAGGTTCTGAGACTCACAGGTATCACCTTCAGGAAAGGGGACAGAGTTAGAGTCTGCAGGTTTTCTTTCAAGTTCTAGCCCTCAGGGTGCAGCAACTCTGTGTCCACAGAGTGCTTTTAGTTTGTTACTGTTTTCCTTTCTTTGGGAAACCAGCAAAATCTTTCCAGCAGATGGCTTCCTGATATTAGGTTGCAATGAATGACAAAAATTTTAGTATCTATGTCCCTAAACTTTCTATCTCATGGGATATATCTTTGTTATTTATTTATTTATTTATATTTTAGGGAAGAGTCTGAAGGGTGTTCAGGGTCTCACTGTTAGATCGGACTCACAGTGATCCACCTGTTTACAGCCTCCAAAGTTCTGGGATTACAGGTGCACACCACCTCCCCTGGTCTCAATGGCCATCTCAGTGTGCCACAGGAGCTGGGCCAGATCAAACCCCTGCACCTGGAATTGAAAAATAAATAAAAATTTCATTTTCTCATAATTATAAGCTGTCATATTTAAGCAGGGTGCAGCTACTGAACATTTTCTTGAATCTCACAGGTTCTGTTCCCTGCTCCAACTATTTATAGTATGCTTGGGTCACTCGCAGGAAAAGATAAAAACACTATCAAAAACACTATCCATATCGATATTTAGGAACATTTTCTCAACACCTCACTCAAACACACACACACACACACACACACACACACACACACACCAGTGGTGCTAAAGATTGAACCCAGACCTTCACACTGGACTACATCTCTTTGAAAAAAATCTTTACTTTGAGTCAGGATCTCAGTAAGTCACTAAGTTTCCCAGGCTGGCTAGAACTTGAAATTCTTCTACCTTAGCCTCCTGCAGGAATTATAGACCTGCACCACTCTACCTACCTCATTTTGTCATCTCTTCTCTTAGTCCAGTAATTCCATTTGGTCTCTTACTTTTATACAAGGGAGGTGTTATGTTTTGTATCTAGTTATCCCCCCAAAGCCTCATGTAGTCATGGGGTGGGGACTTCTAGAGTTTGTGATTAACTCATGATCCACTGGGATTATGTGTGATCCAAGGCTGGGGTTATGGGTTTTAGTACTGGTGGGATAATGGGTGTGAGTACTTCCCCCAGCTTGGGCAGAGAGCCTGAACGTAATATAACAGACAGAGAGACAGACTTTCTTTAGCTACTGCTCTTTGTTGCATTGTTGTTGTTCTGGCGCCATGAACTGCTGCTCTCCGCCATGTGCCCCTCTGCCTTGGAGCCAGCCAAGTATGGACCGAAATCTCCAGTAAGTGTGAGCTAAATAAACCTTTCCTTCCTTCATTTGGAGTGTTGGGTATTTGTCCCAACAATGAGAAAAGAGTAACTGAGACAGGAGGACTCCTTCCACATTTGCATAGATCTCAGGAGATTATTTAACAAGTGCTTCTCCCCTTAATCACAATAAGAGAAAGGAGGCACTAATCCCACTTAAGTCAGACCAGGGTCTTTAGGAAGAGTCTCTGTGGGCTCAGTCCCCGGGGTAGGAGGACCTGACCTTGCTCATGGTCCTTGGGGGAATTTGAGGGAAATAAAAGCCACAAGTACCCGTATTGTATAATAGTCTATGTCTCATAGCCTAGAAACAAACAAACAAACAAAAAAAGGGAGAGCCCAAATCGTTCCTTCTATTCTTGGGATGGGTGCAAAGTAAGGCTCTGAGGAGCATGGGAGCAGGCGCAAGGTGTGGCTCTGATCAGAAAGAATGACCTGTGGGTGCAGCTCTCAGTACCAGTGATGCCAGGACCGCGAGGGTTAGCTTGGACTCCTCTGTCACCCGGAGTGTACAGAACCTAGGATAAAACCCGACCAGCCCTTGGGGGTATTGGGCTAACTGGTGCTACAGTTCCAAGGCTGGGGAGGATGGGGAGAACCAGAGGCCACTACCTTCCCGGGTTAAAAAAAACAAAACAAAACAAAAAAAAAAACCAAAAAAAGCTACGTGAGTGATGTGCGGCCACCAAAACCAGCCTTGGAAAATAATTCTCGTTTGAAACATGGGCTGCACCTGCTTTCCTGCAAAGGGCTGCATGCACGTGCAGATCCTCCTTCGCTAAGGCGGACAAGGGAGGACTGTTTCTGTGTGCATCTTCTTCCTGCTCTACTTTCTACTACATATGCAGCAGCAAGCGATCCAGCGAGCTTCTTCTTTTGACAGGGCCTAAAACACGCATGGGGCCAACTGGATGACCCTTTCTTTTGTTCTCCTGCTGGACTGATGGTTCACCCGTGCAGTCCTTTGTGGGCTCCCACTTTGAATACAGCCTCCGTGCCTTTCCTGTCTGCCTGCCCATCCTCCTGCCCTCCCTGACTGCTCCTCCTTCCGCTTGCTCCTCAGTGCTGGGGCCTCCTCCCCTGTTCCACCGCAGGACCTTTGCTGCCCCCCCTCCCCGGACGGCACCCCCCGCCATACTCATCCATCTCCCTAGGCTCTGCAGCTCTTTCCTGAGAACCTCAGCCCCAGGGGGACCTTTGTGGGTGCCCCTTGAACAATCTCTTTCCTACCTTCTATTTTTCTGACTACTGGCCACTGTTTAAGTATTTAGATTTTACTTATTCATGTTGTTTTATGATCTGTCTGCCCACCAGAATATGAGCTCAACACGGACAGGGATTCTTCCACAGGAACTAGGGGAACACCCAGCAGGGAACAAATAGACTGTCAGGAAATATGCACTGCAGAAATAAATGAATGCTCTGCAACAAGTTTGGTTTTATTATGACCCCGAGGAAGTAGAACGGGTGCCGAGTACACAATATGCATTAAATGAATACTTGCAGAACAAGAAGAGTGGATGCCTGTCACTGCCTTTAGGGAAGAACAGGCATTGCTTCTCGCTGTCCCTCCCAATTTCACTTCCACCTCTGCTGCCTGCCTCTGTCTTCTGCAGGACGGGAGCCTGCATGGTCCTGTGTTGCCAGGCTCTTGTGCCTGGGGCATCCTTTATCTACCTCTTTCTAAGCTCAGAGCCTGTTCATCTCATAAGGCCAAGCCTGGCAACACGTCTCTCGGTGCAGGCTCTTTGATCTTCTCTTAATTCCGGTGGAGCCAGTATGGCTCTTCTCATGGGTATGGAAGTCCCAGGTGCCGCCAGTCGGAGACAGCATGGAGACCAGGCAGGAGTCAGGTGTGTTCTATCCACAGTCCCCGCCCCTTGGCCCACACAGCTGCAGATGTATGCAGGGTGGGAGAGGGTGGGGGCCGTGGCAGATGGGACGGAGGAGGGCAGGAGGACTCCATACTCAGATGGTCAGACTGTGCCGAAGTCAGAACTGCTGCCGTAGCTGTAGGACGAACTGGCCTTCACTTGCAATATTGCAGTGAACAAGGGTTCTGGCTCAGAGATCCAAGCTCTTTTCCTGGCTCAGACTCTGTAGACTATTTATTTAACTTCTCCAAGCGTTGGTTTCTCTTTTTTTTTTTTACAAAAATTTACATGCTATAAATATATTGTGTACATAAACGGATGTCACGTCTTGCAAGGAGGGGAAATATAAACCAAGAAACGTTACACAAACGCAGCTACAAGAGTGTTCTAACTTCCAGCCTTGCAATCAGAAAGGTTGCGATTCAAGTTGTGGCCAGTGGGTGGCAGCAGCAGGTAGGGACTTTGTCCAGAGGTCCTATGAAGCCAGCTTGGAAGGGGATGACAGATGGGCTGGCTTGCAGGAGCTGAGCGGTCTGCCTTGTGCCTTGCAGACCTGAGGGCCAAGAGACTGCCCTCTCTGCTGGCGTGGACTCTGGTGGTGGCTGAGACAAACCTCAGAAGTCTCCCCTTAAGAGATTTTCCAGACGTTTTTGCAGAGATCCTCACCATGGTGACACTGTCCTGCGCGTTCCGGTCTACAGGCCGGGGTTTTCACTGGTGACCTTATCTCACCTTTGCCACGAACTTTTGCACTGAGATGAGCAAGCTAATGTATTTCCTGCTCCCACCTCACTATTGAGCTGTGCAGAAACCGAATCCCAGAGAGCTTACACTGAAGATCACACAGAAAGCAAGCAGAAAGAAGCCAGAATCTGCCATGCAAGCCCGGGGTCCTGGCCGAACTCCACCCCACACACCTCCATTTGGCTGTTTTCTCTGTCCAGCATTCCAGGGGCTTTGCTCTTCAGTGAAGAGCCCTCCAGATGCCCTGCCCCATTGGCCACTGGGGACCGTCCCATGGCCCCAGGAGATGACCCCATCTCCTTGGCCTAAGGCCTGGCCTCTGCGCACCTTCCTTCACTCAGCTCAGGGGCACCAGCTCTTTGGTGTGCTGCTCCTGAGCTAGTCTGCGCCCACACACACCGCTCTATCCCTGCTCCAGGTCGCAAGCCCACAGGTGCTCCTGGTTATAGCCAAGCAGTCCTCATAAGTGGGTCTAGCTACATATGTACACAAAGAGCACTGAGGGCTGTGACTCCCCTCCCCGTGAGGAGGCCACCAGAGGGTTCTCAGAGATGCAGGGGAAAGCAGGGAAGCATGCTGACACTGGTTGAGAGTGACTTGGGACCAGCACTGCACTGAACTCTGACACATCACCTCAGTGACTTTCATGGTACGCTTGAAGGTGCAGCTTTGTTCTTCTCTGGCAAGTGTGGGACCAAAAGCTCTAAAGACGAAAGCGTTCCTAGGCTGGCCTGGAGCTGTTGGGCTCAAAGCTCCCTTTTCTGTAATCCTGAGATTGCACAGAAAGGGGCAGATGAACTTGTCCTTCTCTGAGAAGTATTTATCCATTGGGCCTTCCAGGCTCAGAGAGTGTCCTCTTAGAACTCGTGTGTCACCCTGGAACTGTCACTATAGGTTGGTGCTGTCCTCTGCTGAGTGAGTGGGAAGCACAGAGGCAAAGAAAAATAAAACCCATGCATCTCAGAGACAGCTCCATTTGGAGGGGAACATGCTCTTAGAGAGGAGCATGCCAACTGGAAGGTCGCGGGACGTGACCTAGTGGCCACTGTTCTAGGAAGCTGCTATAGTGAGGGGGTCACTGAAGTTTTCAGGGTGTCACTGAAGTTTTCAGGGTGTCACTGAAGTTTTAGATTTACCTGATGTGAAGAAACTGAGTAGCGCTTGGAGAGGTGGAGGGAACTGAACCTTCTTATGCCCCTGGGCTTGGAGGAGCCACGTACTCCGGAGCCTGAGCCCGAGCCTCTGTTGGGGGTGTCGCACTTAGAGGCCTTAGGCAGGACTGTGCAGGCCGAGTTATGGAGGCAGAGGGTGGGTAAGCGAGCATGGGGGTTTGGGCCAGGCGGCTGACACAAGCACGTTCCAGAACCAGGAGGCACAAGTGAGATTCCGGAATTGGAACAAGACAGTTGCTTTGTGCAGTCTATCCATTTGGTCTTAGATTTTGGCTTCCCAACATTTTGTTTTCCTCAGCAAGGGGACCAAACACAGTGCCTGGCAATGCCAATGCCCATGCCAGTGCCCATGAAACCTGATGGGCTGAGGCTTCTTATGTGACCACTGAGATGCAACCACACTGAGTATCAACAGACCCTGGCCACAAACCCACTCACTGTGGTCTCTCTGGTGACCCCTAAGGCCAGGGGTAAATGTCAGTGTTTGATTAAACAATGCTACACGCTTGGTTGCTACTTTGAGTTTCTCCCCAGAGTTTGGGGGAGGCATGGAGTGGGCACAGCAGGGCAGGGCTTAGTGATCACTGCAGGAGAGGGGCTGGAGAGGGGCAGGAGGGGCGGGGGAGGCAAAGACAGCACTTAGGAGGTCTCAGGCAAAAGCAGGAGGGCCAGCACTTGGAGGACAGATCTGTGGAACTGGGGTTAGGGGCTGGCCTGGGCAACAGGGTGTGCACACTCCATAACCTCCTGAGACCCAGGCCCCTCTGTTGAGTGGTGGAGGGGAGATCGGATTCTCTTTTGAATGTCTTTCTCTTCCCAAATCCCGCAATTCAAGAAATTCATTCAGTGGTGATCTACAGAAACTCACTTGACACAGGAGAAGAAGGAAGTGGAGTCTAGACCTTTGGTGTTTATTTCACTTGTCCCATTAGCAGGTGACACTAACCCTGAGCAAGGCCTCTGAGGTGGCCTTCCTCTCTTGCTTCTGTTGTCTTACTGTTATTCTGTCTCTCGGGAGCTTTAGTTAGGGGGAGAAGAGTCAACAGAGGTGGTGGGAGAGTAGTGAGGTAGAAGGGGGGAGCCTGGGGGGAGCCATGGGCCAGAGATTCTCACAACACCCCCTCACCCTCAGGACTTGCAGCTGCCACTAGGCAGGGGGGAGGCACTTAGGATGAACAAGATTTTAATCTAAAAGCCAAACACGTTCGAAGCAGAAATGAAAGAACAGCAGTTGGAATCAAGGACAGTGGTAAAAGGATAGACTGCTCAGCGGGACCCGGGCTACTTGCATTCTTACTGGCGCACTAGGAGGATGTCCATTTTTATCATCACCCTATCCACCATGCAGGGGTCCCCCAAAGACATGCACGCCATGCACTTTTCTGAGTAATACTGCGGGGCTCTATGGTTTACTTTGGAGGCAACCAGCACACGCCCCACCCCATCCCCCCAATAAAACCACGCTTCTTTGCAATGAGAACTATCTTGAGCTGCAGCCCCTTTGATCTCTCCGAAGCAACACAAGCTCTACAATCAGGGCACCACATTTTCTTTCACAAGAGGAACTTTCATTTATAAAGGAAATAGTTACTTGTGACAGGTGCCACCCTTTCCTGTACTGGAAGGAGAGATGACTTTTTGTGCATAGAAGCCCCATGACTAAAACAACCTGGGGTACCTCACTTTTCCCAGATGTCCCCGGTCTCGTCTTCCCCACCCCAAAACTCTATGCCCTCTTCACTTTTGCTCAGCCTAAGAATAAGTGCAAGCTCTGCCTCTCCCGTTGGATTGCTCACCTGTGGGTGGCACCATGTGTATGATGTATAACATTCATGTTTATGAACTTCTCTGTGTGTGTTGCTACTGTTAATTTGTCCCTTGGGAATGGAATATGGCCAGAAAACCTATGCTCAGTACAGAGGAAGGATACATTTTTTCCCTTCCTGCAATTGTGACTTTCTTTTTTTTGCATTTCACAGCTTTTCCAAACATGATTTACCTGCATTTTTTTTTAGACATTTAAATCAAGTCCAATTTTGACTTCATACTGCAATGTGAAAACTTACTGCCTAAACTTGGTTCAGCCCCTTCATAATTTCATTATAAAAAAAAAAGAAGTTTCTGTGGACTTGTTGGGTCAGAGTAGATCCATCACTATGACAGACTGCTCAGCAGGACCCAGGCTACTTGCATTTTTACTGGCCCACTATGAGGATGTCCATTTTTATCATCAACCTGTGTGCTTTTATTTAAAAAATTAAAAATCTTTTATTTATTTATGTATTTGGTACAGAGTCTCACTATGCAGCTCAGACTTGCATTGATCCTCCTGTCTCAGCCTCCCCAGCGCTGGGATTGTAGGCATGCACCGCCATGCCTGGTTTCAGTGGCTGGGACACAGTACAACATGTAGTACCAGGGATCAAACCTGGGTCCTTGTGCTTGCCAGCAGCCACTTAGGTCACTGAGCTATCTCCCCAGCTCACATTTTTAGTTTTTAAATGAAAAAGGTATCTATGTTAAAATGGGCATTATCTTTATTAATACATTAACTCTGGTTTCATAAGCTTGTTACTTAGTTGTACATTTGAACATTTCTCTTTTTTTTGCCTTTACAAGACAACATTGATTTTAAGGATACCAACTTTTTGCTATGTAAATGTCTTTTAGTACTTGATATTTAATTAATTAATTAATTTACTTTTTTTTTTTTTTTTTTTTTTTGAGACAAGATTTCACTATGCAGCTCAGGCTGCCTTTGAACTCACTTTGTAGCCAAGGCTGGACTTGAACTCCCAGCAATCCTTCTGTCTCAGCCTCCAGAGTAGTGGGATTACAATCATGCTCCACCATACTAGGCAATATATAAATTTTTAAATAATTTTTTATGTACAGAATTTTAATTTTAAGCCTCCAGCCTATCGATCTCTTCCTTTGTCCTGCTCTGTGCCGTTGAGGCTACACTCATCCTTCAGAATTGAAATAGATGTGAGAGGAAGACTTAATGCTTCAAGAAGATCTGACCAGGCTGGTGGTACACACCTATAATCGGAGCACTCAGGAGGCCGAGTTGGCCATGAGTTCAAGTCCAGCCCAAGCTACTCAGTAAAGCCCCCGTCTCAAAACACAATACAAACACAGAGCTGCTTTTCCACTTGCCTACTTGCTCTATGACAGCACAAAACTATCCGCACATGGACAAGAAGAGAAGGCAACCTCTCCTAAAGGCTGAGGAGGTAGGAGGCGCCTGTTTGACGGCTGGCTTTGGCCAGGTGCCTGGTGAGTTGGCCACGTAGAAGTAGCAAAATGATGTGCTAGTGTTTTGTCAGAGTCCACCAATGCTTTAGAAAAATGTATGTCACAAGCATCCTTTACTTAAAAACATTTAATTAAGAGATATGTGTTCTTTACCTAACTTTCCAACTTCATAGAAGTTGATGTAGTAAAAAGCAAAGTTCTCATTTAGACCTTCAACTTAAATCCTGGAAAGGAGGCACTTTGAGATATTCAGCTTGAGGGGGTGCGCTTTTTCCATGCATACACTAATAATAATGTAGTATATAGTATAGTAGAGTATAATTAATAGAATGGAATATAAGAAAGGGGTTGTATTGTTTTGTAACTTGTTCTTTTCATGTGATTTTTCCAGAGGTGTCTTTCCATATCTTTTAAGTCTGCTTTGTTGCCATATAATTTTAATAATTTAAATATATTACAATTTTTATTTGCAATTCAATATCAAGATGCTGAATAAATGACCTTGACTTTTAGCATGCCTGTACAACCATTTGTGTAGGCTGGAGTTCTTAAAATTAATAGAGCAAAAAATACATTTTTAAAAGGTTAATAGAAATTACTAAATTCCATCTCTTCAAACACGTGAATTAGATTTCTCTAATATTATATGAGGCTACCTATTTATCCACACATTCATGTCAATAATTTATTTTTTTTAGACTTTTGAAATAAAATGTTATTTTATAGCTAGGGTATCTATACTTTGTGGAGACATTTGGCTTTTTCTATGTCTCATACTTCTTTATTTTTTACTCTCATTTTGATACAGGGTCTTGCTATGCAGTTTGGGCTCACAGTGACCCAACTGATAGTTACATTTTTAGCCCTTTTAAAAAATCTTTTTATTATTGGTTAATGAAGGATATAATGGACAAAATAAACAAAATGACAAAATATTTGCAATATACATGAAAATGATATAATTTTACATTTTTGGTATCCATAATTATAGACATAATGGCCCGTCTTTTCTGTATTTCTTCTGGATTCCATTGTCTGTGTGGGTAGCTCTTCCATACTTAAGAATGTAAACTGTATCTGTCTAGATTGCCTTTTAGGCATTATCATGGTACTTTTTAACATTTAAAATTTTAATTCAATTATAATCTATTGTTGTGGATGTTTTTAGATAAGGCTTTGCTGCATAAGTATAATAAAATATTATCCTTAGGCTTCCTTTTACATGACAGCAGAAATTTAGTGGTTTGCCTTAATTTCATTTCTTGGGTCACTTTCTGAAAAGTAATCTCCATATTTGTAACTGATGTTGGTCTAAAAAAAAATCTCCCAAACTTCCAGGACATTTATTCACTGTGCCCTGAACAGTGATAAAAATGGAAACTGACCTTGGCCACTCATCACCGTCGCTGGGCTGGTCCCCCTCCTAACCCTCCACTCAGAGGGCCCTGCCCCTCCCGGTGTCGCAGGCGTCCCTGTCCTCCTTCCCGGTTCTCACCTTCTGTCTCTCCCGCAGTCCCATCTTAGCCGTCCATCATGCAGACCACCTTGGTGCTGTTCAGCTGGCCGCGCAGCAGCACGTGTAGTCTCTGTGTTTCTCACTTGCTTTGCAGTGAGTTTTTATTCACCTGTGAATTTCAGTGGAGTTGTAGAATGGATGTTAAACATAAGATCTAGAGATTGGAAGCATTTACAGTTGAGACTCCATTTATGTTTCTTTTTAATTCACAATTTTAGAACATAAAAATACCTTTCAGGGAAAAGAAGCCAATCTCCTAATCATTTCATGCATATACATCTCTAAATACTTACCATCATACGACAAGTATACGTACCTTGCTGCTCGCTTGTGGGCGTTTACGCATCTTTGCGAGTGGTCCTGTTGCAGGTCATGCAGCTGAGCGGATAAAACCTGGGTGGTGGTATTAAATCTGGCTTTGTTTACAGAAAGATGACCCTGTCAGACTTTTCAGTTCCTTTTCTCTTCAGTGGGGTAGTGAACCCCACCTCCTCTCATTTTCTTTTTCTTTTGGTGAGCGTTGAATTGTGATAAGGAATCTCAGGCTCCGGAGCACACCTGCTAGGCGCAGCAGCCAGAGCAGCCCGGGAGCTTGGAGGAGAGTGTGAGCGCCCTGCTTCTGCCCACGTGGTACAGTCTGCAGAGGGTGGGTCCCACCAGCCTCTTCTCAGTTCCTTTTGCAAGAGGAGCTCAGAACCACAGCACAGAAAGGAATCCCAAACATGAGCCTCCCATGCAAAAGTTTAGCGAGTTTCTTTTTGCTTTTCAGCTTTTCCACAAGAGGTAAGTTGGTGTCTGGGTCTTGACTCTCACTAGGAGATGCTTCTTTGGATATCCCAAGAAGCAGTGAGCTCAGGAGTAATTCAGCCTGGCGTTTTCTGGCAGAGTTTCAAGACCTCAGTGACTCTTTTTGCTTTCTATAGGTTCAGCCCATGAGGATCTTAGGGTCATCTGGGGTGCCCTGGGTCGAGATGTGATCCTGGATGTCCCTGATTTTCAAATGAGTGATGCTGTCAACGAGGTTCGATGGGAGAGAGAAGGGATCAAGGTGGCACAGCTCAAAGGCAAGAAAATCTACAAGTGCAATGGAACGTATGACATCCTACAGAATGGAACTCTGATAATTAAACATCTGGAGAGAAGTTTTAACAGCACCTACAAAGTAATCATATACAATACAAATGGAACAAGTGTGTTGGGTAATGAATTTCATTTGAGGATTCAAGGTAAGCTATCTTCATCTCAGCGGGGGTGCTATTTGGCAAGTTGGGAAATGGCATTTATAAAATGGCCCCAGCCCTGGCCCCTGCCTTCGGAGTGGCATTAGAGTAAATCTAATGAGGGCTTTTAACCCCATGGAGACACAAGTTTGTGCATCTGTGGGTGGGGAGAAGGGGGTTCATACATGTAGACATGCCCAGCTAGCACAGCCTCTGGGCTGCCCGCTTACAACTGTTAGGCAGCTGTGGTGTGCTAGGTCTGAGTGAAGAACCTGCACTAAGGGGCACTGATCTGAAAGGGCACAGGTGGACAGAGGGAAAGGTCAGTGTCCCAGGTGTGCGATGAAGGTGTGAACAATAGGTGGCCTAGGAAGGAGAGGCTGCCAGGAATGCAGGGCTCCAGGGTCCCATGGCAGGAAAGGCTGGAAACAATGCCCAGAAGAATGCCCAGTTTCTTTGTTTCTGATCTGCTCCACATCATAGCAACTGAGGTGGAAAGTGATTTTTATTGGTATGTGGAGAAAACAAACCAGCTGCGGCTTTTATGGTCTCCACACATCAGTGCATGCTGAGACAGAGGGGGAGACAACTACAAAGCTGCTGCTACAACCCAAGCAAAGCCAGGAAGGGCCAGCGGGTGGTGCTAGGCCTTGGTCACAGAGGTGCATGACAGGGCTGCCATTAGAAGTCACCAGTGCCCAGGCCCCATTGTAGACTGATTCTATCAGAATTTCATGAGGCCCACATATCGGTAATTTCTAATAGTTCCCAGGTGGTTCCAGCTAACAGCAGAGCTGGTCGCTGGCCACTGGGCTGTGGGGTGTGCCCATGACAGGTGAGGGTTGAGTCCACTGAGGGCTGTGTGTAGGGAAAGGAAGGACAAGGCGGCACAGGTGAAGGTGAGGAGGAGACCAAGAGGGGCAGTGCCAATGCCACTGAGCTTGAAGTCCAGGGAGAGAGGCAGGGAGAAGAGAGAGCTGCCCTGGGCCCGGTGAGGCAGCCAGAAATCCCAGCACAGGTGCAGGCCAGAAGTGTTTTCTGGGCTTCACACAGGAAAAGTCACCAGAGGCAGGGCAAGACCCTCTTCTCCTGCCTGGAGCCCAGCACTTGCAGGTGATACCAGGGCCGCTCTCACGCAGCCCAGATATTTCGCAGCCCATCACAAGCGGCCTCTGTCCTACCCTAGGCCTGCAGCCTGGCCTGAGAACGCTTTCCAGCAGTGGGGTGGGGTGAGCATGGCTCCGCCTGCATGCACTCTTCCTGTGTCCTGTTTCAATTGTGAGCCTTCCACAGGGCACCACGGTGGTGTGCGCCCCACCTGTGTTGCATTTAGTGCCATGGGGTGATAATAACTACCAGCAAAATGTAGGGAGCTTGTTTCTGTGATAGCATTAAATCTCCTGACAATCTCCAGAGCTGGTAATTATTGTCCCCTCACCAGTAAGGAAGCAGCCCTTGTCAGAAATGCCTTCCTCTCACTGCTTGACAGCAGAAAAGCCAGGACTCCAGCTCAGGGCTTTTTTTTTTTTTCTTTTTGGCTGGCTCAGCCCACCCTGGAGGCAGTGCTAGGGCAGCATGTGGTGCCAGGGATGAAACAGTGGTCCCTGTGCATGCTTGCCTAAGCAGGAACTTTAGACCCACTGAGCTACCTTGCCAGCCCCATGCCCAGGGCTTCTTTTCAGAGAAACAGCTTTTTTTTTTTGCTCTCCAAATAGCTCCATTATGTTATAATTCACAGACCATACAATGCACACATTTATTTTTTTAAATTATTATTATTTTGTAATGTATTTGGTACAGGATCTCACTATGCAGTTCAGACTAGTAGTGGCCCTCTTGTTTTCAGCCTCCCCAGGACTGGGATTACAGGCAAGCACCACCATGTCGGGTCTCAGTGGGGGGCTCAGTATGCCTGCAGGTGGGGCCGGCATGGCGTGTGTGGCCAGGGAATCAAACTCTGTCCCCACACTTGCCCAAGCAGGTGCTCAGTCTGCTGAGTTATCTAGCTGGCCTTTCATTTTCTTCATTCTGGGATCACATATTTTCCAGATGGAAAGTATACTTTTGGTCTGCATGTCTGTGTACTGGAGCAGGAGTGGAACTTGACTGGGGTGGTCTGAGGGCAGGATATTGGCATCTGAAATCCCGAGAGGGAGGGAATCATCCACAAATAATCACCTGCTTAGGGAAAGAATAGAGACTACACGAGAGAGGTGGCACGTCCAGGAAGCAGGATGAAAAGCAAAAGAGCAAAGGCAAAGGCTCGCCCAGCCAGCCCTCGCCAGGGCCTTGGTCTATGATGTACCCTTTCAGTGTTGCCGTTTGAGAGCAGGGAAGGGGAGGGGAAGGATAGGGAGGGAAGGGAAGGAAGGGGAGGGGGTGAGGCAAGGAGCTTCCAGCTGTAAACCTAAGAACCAGCACTGATGGTTTGCCCAGGGCGTTGCCACTGCTTATCTGTCTGGCAACAGATGGAGAACTTTCTCTTACTCTCTTAAGGATGAGTGTGCTAAGGCTCAGCGACGACTGCACGGGCTCTCAGGAGAACGACTGGAGGGGGAGGGGAAGGAGGCTGGCCGAGCTGTGCTCCCGGCTGCTGGGGGCGGGTGTGTCGCTGGGTTCAAGCCTCCTGGGCAAGTGGGGGTCAGGATCTTCTCACGGGCACTCCTGGCCTCGGGAGGGAAGGTGTGCTTTTCTCTTGATCTCTGCTTTTTACACTGGGTACCCTGAGACCACTCATTCAACCTTGGGATATTTCCTCTATCAATAGGAAAGAAACATCAGCCTTTCTGGTAGAATTCAATAATAGCATGGGAAAACATTTTAAAGGACACAGAGCATAAATATGAGACGTGTATATATTTTTTACTGATATAATATATCTATGAACTTACCAGAAATGACTTTGTTCTGAAGTATGTAAATAAAGCAAAATAAAAACAACTTCTGAAAATTGCTAGAAGTGTTTGGAATTATTCCCCAATGTCTAAATAGGATGTCTATAAAAATAGGAAAATTGCCAATAAGAATGAGATCTTTATTTTCTTTCCAGAGATGGTCTCAGCACCACGGATCTCCTGGGACTGCAGCAACAAAACCTTGACCTGTGAGGTAGCAAAGGGAACTAACCCCAAATTAAACCTGTACCTAAATGGGAAGTATCTCACAAACAGTCCCGGGAAAGTGTTCATGTACCGCTGGAAGAAACTGCCTGCAGCTTTCAATTGCACGGCCAGGAATGAAGTCAGCAAAGAATCCAGCGCAGTGCAGGTCAGCTGCTCAGGTGCGTGGCAGGCGTGGGTTGGGATGTCTTCAGGGTACCTCTCACGAAGCCGGCCCAGCCCCTGCGGGTACGGTGGCGGGTGTCACAGGTGTTCCCTAGCACAGGCACCAGGGATGGGAGTCAGCTTTGACTCAGGATAAGAGGTGAAAATGTACTCCTTCTTCCTGGACACCCTCAGGGGAAGCCTTGGAGTTGGTGGCCCCCTGTGGCGATGGTGTTTCTTCTCTTTGAAAGCCCTTCCCTCACTTTGACTTCAGCGAGATAGAGATCCTCCCCGGGAGGAAGGAATTTGAAAGGAGATCATCAGATGCAAACCTCTTCTTAATTGGAGTTGTCCTACATCTGACAGACTGGGGTCCCTCTCTTAGCTAAATATTCTGCTTTAAAGAGGAAGGATAGAAAGGTTGTGGGGACCTGGGGGGCAGGGCTGTAAAGACACAGTAAGGCCACACTTCTCTCACACAGAGGACAGTCTGGGACAGGCACTCATTCCAGGAACTCCATAAACTCTTGGGTTTTCCTTCTGTCCAGTGTCCCCCCATCTTGCTGGAGATCCCAGCAGTAACATTTGAGAGGTGGCTTGTGATGGTGCCCTGCAAGGCAGAGGGCTGAGCCTGCAAATCGGGCCTTCCAAAGAGTAGCTGAATAACTCCTGTGGAGCTCATTCCTCTCTGGGCTTCGGTCTTTTAATTCAGAAAGAAGGTAGCACAGGAGTGAACCATTGGATCCATGTCCAGCCTCAAGGAGAACCGGGTGGAAGCTGCAGGGCTGCCTCACAGTGTGGGTGTCTGAGCAAGCAGTCCAAGAGAGAGAATAAGCACTCAGAACACTAGCCACCATCTCTTTGTAACTCCATCTCTCAGGAGTGGTGTCACATCACTAAATTTTAGTCACTAGAACTGAGTCAGCAAATCTGACCCACACCCTGTCAAGGGGTTGACACAAGGCCCGACCCCAGGAGCCCAGGTCCCCTGGAGGCCACCTGGGCATCTGCCTGCCCTAACTGGCCAGGCACCTCTTTGCTGGGCACTCTTTCATATCCTCCATCGCGAAGTGCAGAGACAGAAGTTGCTCCCCTTTGGACTTTGTGACCTCCCTTTGCCTTTCAGGCTGCCCTTCATTAGAGCTGTCTGATTTAACAGACAGAAACACAGCCTGAGTAGATCCCAAACATCGCTTAGTTATTCACAAATTGCTCACTGTTTATTTGAAGTTCACATCTAACTGGCTGTCCTGTCTTTTGCCTGGCAACCCAACTCCTCATATTTATTTTAACTGGATCCCACCAGTATAATAATGTTGGGAGACAGTAAGATTGGAAGGTAGGGACATGCATAGCCTTTATTCCATGGTACAGAGCAGGAGCTGCATGGTCCCGGGAATGGCCTCTAAAGAGTGGGAGGAAGATTTTGAAGGAGATGGAGGAAGAAGGGGCAGTTCTTGAAAACCCTAAAGGTATCTAATCATTACATTCTGAAAGACTGAGGCAGAGAGGAGGAACGACCAAGTCCTAACAGTCCAGCTCCAATAAGGGCTGGACATGTGCTACCTTAAAATACCAGGAGGAAGGGGCTGGTTGGACTGGAAGTACTCTCCACCACCTAAACTCGTGGGCACGTTGTCACCAAGAGGAAGTGTAAAGGAGTAGTTGGATGTAGAGACTGTGTGGGCCTGTGCTTGAATGACAGAGCCACAGCTGCTTCTGAGACAAGAGGGACTGTCTCTGCCTGGAGTACCGCCAGGAGCCCAGGGTGACGCAGGACAGCTCTGAGGACAGACAAGGGAGGCACTGCCTGTATTCCTGATTGTGCCAGGACAGGGGGCGGGCACCCTGTGCACAGACTCCAGGAGAAGCCAAACCAACGGTTGCATGGATTAGACATGTGCACCCCAACACATCCAGGCCCACTGCACCCCAAAACCCAGGAAGTCCTCGGCTCAGTAGGAGATGGCTCCTAGCAGCTCCTGCCACTCCTCCAAGCCAGCAGACCCTAAAGGACCTGGCTCCTTTCTGGACTCAAGTCTGATGGCTTAGCTTTACACCTGAGTATCCCTAGGACGCTCCTTCATAGGTGAGCAGAGAGTGGGCGCAGTGCAGACAAAGATGGGGTCAGAGAGAACCTGGAAGAAAGAAAGCCTTGTTTGATTTGGTTCCTGAGCCTCTGATCTGCTCACTGGGCCCATCCTGGTTTGAAGTGTAATCGCTTCCTAGGGCTGCTCGGCCAGAGCAGAGTCTCAGTGATGCTGGGACATGCTCCAGCTCCTGCTCACCACCTACCAGCCCCCTGACCCCAGCCCCAGCTGCTCCTCTGTAACTGCTATTGACTCACAAAGGGCAGCAGGCCCGGCACCCCTCCTGGGAAACAGCTACCAAAAACACCAGCAAAAAGAGTGCCAGTAAAAGCAAGACCTTACATCTGTGGGCTGTTTTACAGTTTACAAAGCACTTTCACATTCATTATCTGATTGCCTTCCAACAGCCACCCTGTGATGTAGTTTTCATTGTTTCCATTTTATAAAGAAGGAAATAGGCACAGAGAGGCAGAGTAGCTTGCCAAAGACCACACAGCCCTTACCTAGAAGATTCAATGTCCAAGCCTACTTCCCTTGACTCTGAGGTTACTGTTTTGCTTATTGCCTTCCAGGGACTGAAGGTCCAGGATGGAAGGCCCAGGCTGCTGTTACTAACCCAGCATGCATATGACCTTCTCTTGTGGTTTGGGCAAAAGCCTGGAAGAGGGGCCTATGATAAGGAGAGAGGGCTACACAAGGGAAATATTCACCCTGAGTGCTTGGAAACTGCCCAGTCGGGAGCATCAGAAGGGTTCCTGGTGCAGGAGGGAAGTGAGGGGTAAGAGCTAGACACCGAGCAGAGACACTGAGACAGGGGCTGCTTCAGGGAGCCACTCAGGGACAGACACCGGTGGCTGTAGGTACCTCTCCTTCTCTCTCTGGGCCTGGTCTTTAAAACTAGAAGTCGTGCTAGATTATCTCTGAACTCCTCTGGTGATGCTGTCCTGGGCATGGAATGGAGCAGTGGCCAGGCTTTCGTTTGTGAATGATCAGGCATTCGTAGTACATGAGAGTCATCTCCCAGGGACCTTTGCAATGGGCTCACCCTACACCTTGGAGCCCTGTGGGGATTGACAAGCTCCTCTCTGTCCAGGAGCTTGGTCTTTGTAAAATTCAGAAGTCCAACCAACCCATCAAGTTTTGCCCTGTGCTTGGGTGTGGGGAGGCTGCGGGCCTGGGCCTGAGCAGTGAAGTGGCCTCTGCTCTCAGGACCCCTCCCCACATCCCATGTCTCTTGCAGGGAAAGGCCTGAACTTGTACCTCATCATCGGCCTCTGTGGAGGAGGCGTCCTCTTGGTGGTCTTGGTGGCACTCAGCACTTACTACATGTGTAGGAGGAAAAGGCGGAATAGCAGGAGTCGTGGTAAGCTGCCCCTCTTTGGTGTCACTATAGACCACAATAAATCTTCATGGAAATGTCTGACAGGGAGGGGGCTTCTAGTCTACAAGGCAGAAAAGATGGGCAGTTTCAGAACGTCAGAGCTGAAACCCGAGGCGATGGCTTGTTCCATTTTGTGGCTGGCATGATTTGAAAAAAGAAAACCGAACCAAAACAAAAACCCAGAACAAAACAGGTACCCAGCATTGACAAGGAGAGAGCTTAGAGAATCTACTTCGAGGTTGGCCTTGTTGGGGTCTGCCCAACAGGGCAGTTGTTGAGATCCACCTGGCGTCAGGCTGGTGTGCAGGCATTTGAGTGGGTCACGCATTCTCCATACAAACAGATGCAGTGGGTGGTTGCCCAAATTGTTCAGGACCAAGCTGAACCATGCCAGGCCATGAAATAGGCATAGGGAAATAATCATTCCAAAACTGTCCTGAGACTGTGAGTACAGTTCAGTGGTACAGCCCTTGCCAATCATGTGCAAGGTGCTAGCTTCAATCGCTAGTGGCACAAACACATAAGCCCCCCAAAGCAGGGTGACCATGTTCCTCTTTCCAGATGAAGTCCAGGAGGGTTAGGGAGTATTGACTCCCCAGAGGAGACCCGCTTGGCTACCCACGGAGCAGGAAAGGGTTGTGCTGAGAGTGGGGTGTTCAGTGAGCCTCCAGGCCACATCAAGTGGAAGACAGCAGGGAATGGGCCACCAGGTATCTCCAAGGATGGGCGGGTGTCAGTCGTGCATTGGTTGTCCACTGGGGTGGGCGAGCCCTTGGCTCCATGCAGGCTGTGATGCAGTATGCTGAGCACCCTTGACCTGGGTCTCTCCCCAGAGTAAGCCTGGCAACATGCATATCAGCACTTCCAACAGGGGCCCAGGATCTACAAGTGGTGGCCGGGTGCCCTGTGCCTTTTAACTGGGACCTCCTTCTTCAGATGTCTTTCCTAGGTCCTCCTCCGTCCCCATGTTAGGCTGCCACCACTTGGCCACATGTCTCACTTAGGCCCTTCCTCCCCCGTGTCTCCTCCCAGTCTCTACCCTGGGCCGAGTCCCAAGCGCCACAGCTTCCTCACTGTGTCTCGTCTGCGCTGTCTTCACCCCAAGGCTTATGAAGGTCCTTTCTCATCACTTAGTATGATGCAACCATGCATGGCTTCAAAGTGGACCTCACGTGCTGCCTGAGACAGAGCAGTGCCTGCCACCACCAGGCTGAAACTATCAACATAATAATTAGCTCACATTGACTAAGCAGTCAGTTGGGCCAGGAACTAAGCCCTGTGTTATATAATCACCATGTCATTCAGCTGTTCATGATCTTAGGAGACAGACAACTGAATCCAGATGCAAAAGACAAGCTCAGTGAGCCTAGACTGTTGGCCTCAAATCTTGGATGGCCAACAAGTGAGTCAGGAAGCCTGGGGAGTGGCATTTAAGGAGGCCCTTGCCTTGCTCTCACAGGACTCTGAGGGTGGCATCTCCTCACATTTAATGTACCATGCTTTGCTTGCCTCACCTTCCTCTAAGCCCTGGGTTGGTAACAGGGGATACAAATGGAGAAAGGGGTCCCATGGGCCTGGGGGAGTCCCTATGCAGCGGCCAGCACAGAGGCAGGCAGCAGACTGCAGTCTTACCCTGATGGAGAACGCTGTATGGAGCCATGGCTACCTCTGTCTGTCTGTCCAACCCAGCTGGAGGACTTCCCCTCATGGCCACACACCCACTCCTGCTCCCAGAATACAGTCACCTTCTGTGTACGTCTTGGTGGCCATGGGCCTGCCTGGAGACTGACACTGTGATTTGCAGTCCTGATTCATCTCACAGGCTTGATTTTAGGGTTTCTGAGAACAGTGCTTGCATCTGAGTCATCCCTGCTACCTAGTAATAGCACTGACACCTAGGAGCTGAGGAAGAAATGTAGGAGGAACAAATGAACAAAATGTTGGGCAATCCAACTAATCAGCAAATGGCCTGCCCCAGGTTGCCACATGGGACAAAGAAAGGGCATTCGCTGCCCCACACCTAGGAATAGGGAGCAGGGGCAAAAATCCTCTCCATGCCCTTCTATACATAAGCTCAGCTAACTAGGGGAACCAGCAATGTCATGGATGATGTATACTGCTCTTTCTTGAGTGCACAGACCATGTGACACCTTTTCTGACCTTGAGCCTCCAAGCTTAAGGCTGCCTAGTGGAGCCACATAGCCATGGGTGGTGCTCAGAGAGGAGCTGCACTTGGAGAGGTTGGGTAAAAAGCAGAAGGTTTTCACTTGGCCCCAGCGAGAACCTCCTCTTCATGGCTCCCTTTGTGCAGATGGCCTTGGACTCAGGGACTGGGTGCTTCACCTGTAGCCTAGAGGCAGCCCTGCAGCAGCCCAGCACCCTCACAGATTTCCTGTATGACTTTCAAGCAGGACAGGACAAACTACATCATGATTAGACTAGGGCCTGTCATCATGGTTGAAAGTCACACAGAGCAGAAAATCCCAGAGTGAGCGAAGGATGCAACTTTCCTTGTAAACTCAAGAGCTTAGGTCTTACTTATGAAGTTTTGCAGAACTAGTAAGTTTCCATTGGCTAAAAGGCTCCTTGTGTGTACTGCAGCCTCTTGGCAGAACATAGGTAGTGTGACAGCAGAACGGAGTAAATGACAGCTCTGCCAAGAGATCCATAAGGGAACGTAGTTCCTAATGGGCCCCATAACCACTCAGATCTACTCATGCGTTCTACCCAAGAGACTTGCACTTGGGGCATAACCCAACCCTAGGACAGTGCAAAGGCAGGGCTCTGGTCTGCTCTGAAGCCCTGGCCTAACCTCTCCCCATGGCTTCTTCCCTTTGGCTTTCTGAGTTCTCCAAAGCCCAGGCTCTTGCTCTGCTTTGTGATGAACATTTCTGTCTCCACAGAAGACACAGTGCTCTTGGAGGAGATGGAAGATTCCTTCCCCTTGCACCCCCAGCACTGCTAGTAGGGAGCCTCACACCTCAGAGGCCTTTGGCAGCTCCACACACTGCACCTGCTGGCGCGAGCTTTTGACAGGTCTTCTTGTTGCAGATGAGGACCTGGAGCTAAGCTCCCATGGGACAAGCACCAAGGAAGAGGGTCCAAGGCCCCTGCACATCCAGGCGCCCCCAACTCAAACTCCAGCAGCCACACGCGCTCCCCCGCCACCTAGCCATCGCTCCCAGGCACCTCCTCATCGTCCCCTGACTCCTGCCCACCATGTCCAGCAGCGGCATCAGAAGAGGCCTCCTCCATCGGGCACACAAGTTCGCCAACAGAAAGGCCCTCCCCTACCTAAACCTCGTGTTCAACCAAAATCTCCCCGAGGGGCTGCAGCAAACTCCTTGTCCCCTGCCTCTCATTAAAAGTGACAGGAACTGTCCTTTCCAATAAAAGGTTCCACCTCAGCATGCAGGTCCGTGCTCTCCTCTGGTGGTTTCTGCACATAAAACAGGATGGCCTCCTGAACACAGCGCCTTCCAGCTCAGCCACGTGGGCTGGGGCCCAGAGTCTTCGGCTTCCTCGTAGACCTCTGTCATCCCCAGGAGAGAAAAACAAAGTGAGAACTTAGGGAGATGACTGACAGACCCTAAAAATCTTAGCAATCTTCTTGTCTCCCTCTCAGCGGCTATGCAAAGGTGACACACCAGCTGGTTACTGGGCCTGTGCATCCTACAGGTGACCCAACTGCTTGAGCAACTTGAGTTTCCCTTGTGCCTCAGTGAGCTCTGGTCCTCCATCCTTGAATAGGAATGAAATAAAGGCTCTAACTTGACACTGGTGTTTGATCACTGAAGAAAACAAGGAGCTCAGTTTCTAGGAGAGGAAGCTGCAGATTGAAAAAGAGGCTCAGAGGTGTGATTTAGTCCCCGCCATTCACCTGAGCTGCCTGAGTCCTCACCACCAGACCAGAATGTGTCCCTGCAGACAGCGCATGTATAGGTTTCTGTGATGCGCTGAAGCCCCCACACCTGCCCTTCACCAAGAGGCCAGAAGGGCAGCCATCTGTGACTCACTTCCTTGGCTCTTTGGGTGTGGTCCTGATGACCTAGCAGTCATCGATGCAGAGAGGAGACTGCAGAAATACTTTGGGCACTGGGGACCCATCAGTCCACACCCAGAAGGGCAGAGTAAGATGCAACAACTTGGTTCCATCCAATCCTAAGTGTCACAGCAACCCACCATGCCTTAAGACCACCTTGCTAGCAGGCAGTCATGCCAGCTGTACTGTAGAAGATCTGAGTGCGTGGGAGACAGTTTTCAGATAAAGGTCTAACAATAGGCTGTACGAAGATGCCTGCTTTGAAGAGCTGGCACCTTGTTTGTGGTGCTGCTGCCTGCCTGCTTTCCCCTGATTCTGTAGACTTGTTAACCCCTGTAAAAGCCCTGGCAGGAAGCTCGGAGGTGTAAACCACAAACTTGGGGCTTCCTGTGAGAGCTCACAGGGGTGAGCTGCTTCTTCCTTAGAATCTGGGCATCTGCTGGTTCAGAGCGCAGGACTGATTATTAAAGGCAGTGTGGAATGGGACCCATGGCCTTCTGACATTCCAACACAGATCTAGCTGAGTAACAGCCACCACAAGATCTATCCAGAGGAGTAAGGGGGTTCGGTACTGCCATATCATTGACCTTTGTTGTAGACCTGAGTGATCAACACCAGAATCACTCCTAGAGATCTCCTAGGGCCATCCCTTCAGAAACCCTTCTTAGTCCAGTCTAGAACTGTGCCCTTCCTCTCTTCTCATGTAGGGTGTGGAGCACGTAGAGCTTATAACTCTTCCATCCTTCTATCAGACTCTGGGCCAGGCATGAGAAAGGCAGAAGCACACAGTTGAGAGTCTCATAGGGGAGGGTTGGGCCTTATAGGACAGTGTGACACAGCATGCTGTGAATATTAGAGGTGAGTACAGAATCCCAGAGAAAAGGTTTTTTTTTTTCAATCAGATTTTACTGGTGGGCTGGGGAGAGAGCTCAGTGGTCTAAGCACCTGCCTGGCAAGTGCAAGGTCCTGAGTTTGATCCCTGATATTAGATGCTGTGCCAGCTCCAGGTTTCTGAGCTTTCTATGACAGCTGCAAAACTGGGCCTGGTGGCATAGCAAGACCTTGTATCAAAAGAATAATAACAAAAAGAGATTTTATTGGTACATTTAGATATACATAATGACCACATTCATCATAATTTGTGTGTATGCATGACAGCACTTGATTCTTTTCCCCCATCGCCCTCCCCATTTATAAAAGCTTCATTTCCATTTTTTCCTTTTTGGAGAAAAGATTTTGAATCTGTGTTAGGGAGTAGGACTTGGGTGACGCAGAGGGCTTCTTGAAGGAGGTGATATTTGAGCTGAATCATAATAGATGAACAGAACTGGTGAGGCAGAGGAACAGAAGTACCCAGGGGAGGGAACAGCATAAGGAGGGCCCCTGCCAACTACCAATTTACACAAGTATATGTTTCCTTTTTTACAATACTGGGTTATGTTGATTTTGCATGGCACCATTATTGTATATAATACTAAGAAGGAAAGGAAAAAAGGTGGGCTTGATGATACAATCCTGAAATTCCCACACTCTGGATGGTAAAAGTGGGAGGATCACAAGTTCAAGTCCAGCCTGGGCAACTTAGTGACTTAGTACAACCCTGTCTCAAAGTACAAGAGAGAAGGGACTGGAACATAGCTTGGCACAAAGGCCTTGGGTTCAACCTTGGTGCTGCGAAGCAAAAGCCAAACCAAAGCAAAGAAAAAACTGCTCTCTGTCATGTTACTACACATGCTACGCGATGATCATGTTTTAGAGACAACCTCGTTTCTTAGGTGTAAAAATGTGGACAAACCACAGGAAGAGGTCTGAAAATGAATAAGGTATGACATGCATGTGTACCAACTCCCCCCAATTCATGCATTTATTATGTACTGGAAGCATGTACCAATAAACTTTTTTTAAAAATAGCCTGCTGAGCTTAGAAAGAACCTGATGATTCAATAGGTTAGTTAGCTAGAGGACCAAGTGAGTGAGTGAGTGAGTGAGTGTGTGTGTGTGTGTGTGTGTGTGTGTGTGTGTGTTATTTTGGAGTGGTGATGGGAGGATGGAAGGCAGGGCTTTGCCTACTCAGTTACGGCCCCAGTTCATTGTCCACATTTCCTCATCACCTTTCCAGGTGACAGGCATCCAAGTTGGAGAATGATGGTTTATTGTTCCTCAGAGTATTAATCATCAATGATCATTCAAACTGGAGGATTTTATAGATAATGCAACATTACAAAAAATATGAGACTCCAGTTAACTAATCCTAGCCAGTAGCTCTCCAATGCAAGAAAGCCAACCACGTTGGAAAGAAATATCCAAAGAATGTATAGAGGTACACATCCTACAAGTCATGTGAAGACAGAACAGTGGATTTCTTTGATATCCTATGTGTCTAGTCCAAGTGTGGTCCAAGTCCAGCTCTGGCCAGCTTAGCTCTAAGAGGCTTCGGTTGTGATCTGCCTGGAAGCTTCATCCTAGTAAGTGTTCACATCCAGTACTGTGTTGGGCTCCTCGGGGCTCTGTGGCCTCCTGTCCTGTAGCCACTTCATTTCTTAAGGTCACCCATGTATTTGTCCCTCCGGACCATGACATATGCTGCTCACACTGTGCACACCTGTTACTTGGCTCTTCACTGACCCAATCTCTTCTTTCATGATGTAAGTAGCAGGGCATCTGTAGTCCCCCTCTGGAGGGGGACCTTCCCTGACTTCTAGATTCCACTGTGTCATGATTCTTCTGAGCCCTTCTCATCCTCTACGTAATTCTGTGGTCAAGTTTTGTGCCGTAAAACACCTGGAGCCAGAGAATTCTGAGTTTCTATATCAGTCAGATTTCCCACCACTGAGGAAAAACTACTCAACACTGCCAATGGAGCCAACTGCATTTGACTCATAGTTTTGACGGTCTTAGGCCATGATCCCTGGCTCTGAGGAAAGAATACAGTGGGCAGGCATGTTGGAGCAGGGCTGGTCTAGTGGAGGAGGCTGGGGAGCAGAGCCCAGGGAAGAGCATCCCTAAGGCAGTATCTGGAGATCCACTTCCATTCCATGATGTTTCCATGACTCAATTTCCCCTTCTGAGTCTCAGCCCAGTCCAGTTGACAAACACAATTATCTGGCACAGTTTCCCTTTCACGGGCCATGCCAGCTTGGGTAGTTCATTGAATCATGCACACATTGATGTACTCATCTCTAAAAGGGGCAGGGGACCTTACACGGTTAGACTGGGAGGGGGGTAAATGGAAACAATGTAAGTAGTTCAATCCAGTAGACCCTTGTGTGCAGAACGCATCTGATGACTATGGGGCTTGGCTCTTGCTTGACATTCCAGGAGGAACACTCTGGGGAACAAATATGCATGGCCCAGATACTGGAAAAAGGCACAGATTCTTTTTTTCTTTTGTCTTTTTGAGACAGGGTCTCACTATGCAGTTCAGGCTGGCCTCGAGCTCACTTTGTAGCTCAGGCTGGTCTCGATCTCACAACAATCCTCCTGCCTCAGCCTCCCGAGTGCTGGGATTACAGGCATGTGCCACCACGCCCGGCTAGGCACAGATTCTTACAAGTTAATAATAAGTACTCCCAAACGTGACTGTATCTGCTTCAAGTTAGATCCACCAGAGTTGGCTTCCTAACCTTAGGTCATGTAAAACAAATGAATAAAGTCCTATACCAGACCCGTTCAAGGGTGAAGAACAGACATGTGAGACCTAAGTGGGCCACCAGCCTGCTGTCTTGTCCCTGCCTCATAAGCAGAATGATCTGGTCACGGCTCTGGACTTTGTCCCACGAGGCTTCTTGTTGGTTTATTCACAGCAGCACAGAGCTAGGTACAACATCAGATTCTGATCCTTTAAGTAGCTGGTCCACACTGAATAGCAGAATGAGGGCCATTTGCTGGCCAGAGATAGTCAAAGGGAGAGGTTGACTGTAAAGTTTAGTGTGGGAATCTGCCATGGTGAATTCAAGCAGTGAACTGCTCTGGAAGGGTCAATGTGACCTGGCACAGAAGAGCCCACTCACACGGACAGAGAGGGCAGGGAGACACCCGTGGGATGGAGGCCAGCAGGGGAGCCAGCAGGCAGCGAAAGCTGCAGTCAGGATAGCAGCTTAGCTTATCCATCAGCCTTGACAATCCCATGGATCCTTACCAAAACAACATTAAACTTATGTTGTATTTTTTTAAAAAACCACAAGGATAGGGAGGACAAAAGGAACAAACAGAGCAGCACAACATGGGTGGTTGGAAAAACTAGAAGGAAAGATGAGACTAAGAGGATCCCAACGGTTGAACAAATCTAAGGCAGCAGTAGGGAAAGCCACGGTACAAACTAGCTTGCTCTACCGCAAGACGTAGGAACTGGTGGTACTGGTTATATCCAGAGATAGGAAGCATGAAGGGAAAGTAGGAAGACAGATGACACGTCTGTTGAAGAAGCAGTTAGATCCTGTATTCTGCTCCTGACACCATGAAGAAGCCTGAGGCTTTATCCTCTGAGTGAAGGGGTGACACACATAGTTGGTAGCAGGGAATGATCTTAAACAAGGAGGGATTAAAGGGATGTTTCCTGTTGAATGTTGAGGCAGCCTCTACCTCACTTAGCTAACAAAATATTTGGCAGAATATTCAGCATATGCTTCAGAAAGGATATTGGAAAAGACTTTTCAGCCTGAAAATCTTGTCAGCTCAAAACAAGCAAACAATAATAACAAAAACTAATAATATCCAGGAAACTACCCAGCAACATGGCCTCAGAAGGAATTTTTCAGTCCCTTGCTTCTCCTGCCCACACACTGGGATTTCAGGCTGCTCATCTCTTAAATATGAGCTGATAGTTAACAATTCCCACAAAAATGAGAAAAACCACTGATGTGGAAGTTAGGGTCTCAAACAATTAGAGACATTAGAAGGAAAATTTCTATTACTGTGTTCCCAAAGATAAGAAAATGTTGCATCCATGAAAAAGAACAGAGTGCTATAAAAATATTTAAAGAACAACACAAAAAAATGAACAAACAAAAAACATTTAAGGAACAAAGAGCATTCTTGGAATTACTAATCTAATAGCAGAACAAGTCTAGTAGATTCAAAATCAAATAATATGCATTTAAGAAAAACAAGAGTAAAAACAGAAGAGAGTTGATTGTTCATGAGATAATTTCAGAACATCTCTGAGAAAGAACATAGCTTCCAGATTCTCACTAAGAACTTCTGGATCCTGGTCAAGCATATAAGGAGCTAAAAGATGCTATTCCATTCTAACAACTAAAAACGCTGAACGAATTGATAAAATTGGTAACTCTTCAAAAAATCTAACTCTAGAGGCTGAGAATTTAGCTCAGGGTGCAGAGCTGCTTGTAAAGCATGAAGCCCTGAGTTTGATTCCCAGTATTTCCTACCCTCAGTAATCTAACTCCATGAGAGAGGTGTGGTTTCAAGGCAAGTTGGAAAGGCCAATAGCAGAGTGTGTAGAATTGTCACTGGCCACAGCTGCACCCCTGAGCACAAACCTTTGCTGGAACCAGTGTCAAGGTGGGAAAGCCCGAACCATCAGTGGAGAGTTGTTGGAGGCCTAGTATGGACAAGTTTGAGAGATACACATTCCAGGCACATTTCCTCCTGGAAGACCCTGTATTTTTATGAACTCCAAGGACTCAACTGGATATTGTGAGAATTCTCTCATACTTCTGGCAACAGGAGGGGGAAAGTAATTGTTTTAGTCACTTTCTTATTGCTGAGACAAAATATCCAATACCCAGAACTTAAAGGCGAAGGTGTTTGTTTTGGCTGAGTCTCAGTGGATTTAGTCCATGGTCTATGTGCAGACAACACATAGCGGAAGAGCCTAGCAGAGGAAATAATGGTAGGCAAAAGCTGAGAAGCCGGAGGAACAAGGTCACTCTCACAGAGCTGAGTTTTCCAAGACCCCCACCTCTTATACATGAGACAGATTCAACATGGCTGAATATGGGAGAAGCCATGCTACAGTTACTCAGAGAAAATCAACTAAGACACAGGTAATTCAAAGAAAGTCAAGGATAGACATTCTGAATATATGAGACTTTGGGGGGACATTTTAGATCTAAACCATAGCAGTTACACTGGAGCACTCTTTTTTCTTTTTTCTTAACAAGATCACTCCTCGATCTTAGCGAGAACCTAAATGGATCCCAGCCTCTTGGGATTTTTCTCAGAGCCTATGTGATGGGAAGAAAGGGAAGTACCTAGTTTGAGTCCACTTATCCTATCTCCCCAAAGGGGGCACAACTTGAATGTAAGCACATCTGCAATCCAGCATTCAGAGGATGAGGTAAGAGAATCTCCGTGAGCTCGAGGCCTATATTGAAGTGAGTTGAAGGCCAGCCTTAACTACATAGTGAGACCCTGTCTCAAAAAAGCATACCCACAACAACAAAAAGTGAGTGTAGAGTTTATGGTCCAGAGATATAAAATCACTAAGACGTGGATGCCTGCTATTTCAGTGCAATGCTTCTTCACGCTCCGTAGGGCAGCACTGCACCACACACAGCCTAGTCACCATGATTTCCTTACCCAGCACATTACATGTGTACATAAAGAAAAAAATAGAAGACAAACTAAAAGGCAGAGATGAAACAAAACAGTGCAGAGCGATCATTATAACCAGACTCAGATCTGGCAGTGCTGGAATTATCAGACCAGGAATTTAAAACAACTATGATGAACATAAAATAGAGAGCATGCAGGAAGAGCTATGCCATAAAGAGAGAGGCAGAAATTTTAATGAAATAATCAGAAGAGCCACTAGATATTATATATATATAATATATATAATAATTATATATATATAATATATATAATATATATATATATATGGAATGGCTTTGACAGCTTATTGGTAGACTAAACACAAAGAGTATCTAGGCTCAGAAAAGAACTCAGTGGTCTAAGCATCTGCCTGGCAACTGCAAGGACCTGGGTTCAGTCCCCATTACTGCATGCCGTGCTATCCCAGCAACAAGCCATCCACCAAAACTGGGCATGGTGGTACACACCTCAGCCTCCTCAGTGCTAGGGAGGCTGAGGCAGGAGGATCACTATGAATCTGAACTGGATAGCAAGACCCTGTAATAAATAAATAAATAAATATAAAAAATTTGTTTAAAAAATCTTCATAGAAACCAACAAAAATGGAAAACAAACACAGACAAAAACATGAAATAAAGGAAGAGGAACTGGGGACAACTATTAGACAGTGACATACATTATGGGAATTCTAGAGGGAGAACATAGAGGGGAGGAAAGAAAAATTTGAAATAATGATTGTGAATTTTCCTGAATTGTGTTCAGAGATAAAACTACAGACCCAGAAAGCTCAGAGCCTATAAACCAGGATAAAAGAAAAGGAAAAAAAAAACCACTAACACTAAAACCAAAACAACAAACCAAGGCATATCATTTTCAAACTACAAAAAGTTCAATGATAAACAAATTCTGAAAAGAAATGGGAAGAAAAATATCGTACCTACAGAGAATCAAACATTAAAAGCTACACCTGACTTCTCAAGTAGAAAAAGAATGAAATAAAAGCTAAAAACACTAATAAAAATTCTGTACCCTGAAAAAGCAGTTTTTCAGAAAATAATTTTAAAAGTGAAAAAGGCCTTCTCAGACAAAATCAAATCATAAGGAATTTGTTGCCAGATGGTTTGACATGCAAAAAAGATGAAAACTTTTTCAGAGAGAAGACAAATGGTAAAGGTTTGAAACCTGGTCCTGCATAAAGAGGTGAACAAAGGTGTAAAGTGAATAAAAAAGCTGTTCAAAATAAAGCCACCAGGTATTTGTGTGTAATATCTGTGATATAATCTGATATGCATGTGTGCTTATGTGTAAGTGAAATGGTAGGCAGTGCTAAAGGGGTATCAGGGAGCAACTAGAAATGCATACTTGTGATTACAAGGACCTTGTGTTACTTATCAAGTGTTATTTGAAAGTGGACTTGAATTTGTTATGACCATATAATGTGTTTGTTATACTGAAAATGTTAAGGTAGTCATTAAGTTTTTTTATGTATAACTGATAAGTGCTGAGAAAGGAAAGAAAGCATAACTATATAAAATGTTCAATTAAAATGAACAAACAGGTAGAAAAATGTAGGAGACAACAAGCCCAAAGAACAAAAATAATAAATAGAAAGCAGAACAAAACACAGAAGCTATTAATGTAAGAATAATAATACTCACTGAATATTGATGTTCTTGGTATAGGAATTAAAAAGCAGAAATTGTTATAGTGAATCAAGAATCAATACCCAAATATTTTCTATCTATAAGAAAGCTGCCTGAAATATAAAGGTGTGTATAGATTAAAAGTATATGAATGGAGAAAGACTTACCAGGCTACTATCAATCAAATGATCAGAAGCTGGGTGCCAAGAGAATGGTGAGTTCTTGGCATGCCCAGGGAACTTAGTAAGCTCTGAGAGAGAGAGAGAGAGGGAGGGAGAGAGAGAGAGAGAGAGACAGAGGCA
The DNA here is from genome assembly GCA_004027165.1 of Ctenomys sociabilis. NCBI lineage: Eukaryota > Metazoa > Chordata > Mammalia > Rodentia > Ctenomyidae > Ctenomys > Ctenomys sociabilis. The sequence continues at coordinate 7,888 of PVKA01021068.1, read as the reverse complement.
GAGAGGCAAAGAGAGGGAGTTATTAAAGATAAAAGGAGAATTATATGACAATATAGGGATAAAGTCACTTAAAAGAGCATAATAGTCCTTAATGTGCACATACCTAAGGATGCAGTGTTAAATACTACGTAGTAAAGTACAGGGAGAAAGAGATGGTCTCACTGCCAAGTTAGAGCTTTCCACCTGCTTATATCAATAATGGCCAGATTCAAAAGGAAGAAAATCAGTACAGGTGTAAGCAAACTTCACAGCACCATTAATGACTGAATGCAGTAGATATTCATGGGCCAGTCCAGCTAACAATAGCAGAATACACCATTTTCTCTAACTAGGAATAGTCATTAAAATAGACCAAATTTCAGGCTGTAATACACCTCTTCACAAATTTGAAAGAATAGAAATCATACACTGTTTGCTAGCAGACCACAGAGGAATTAAACTAGAAAGTAAGATAAAGATAGCTAGAAAAATCACAAAATATTTGGAATCAAATGACATGTATGTCAATAAAGAAATCTCTAGTGAAACTAAAAACATCTTGAAATAAATGAAATACAACTTATCAAAATTTGTGGGAGCAATACAAAATGTTTAGGGGAAAATTAATAGCATTGGCTAATACATTAGAAAAGAAAAAAGATCTAAGATCAATCATCTAAGGAAATTATAAAAAGAAGACCAAATTATATAAAAATAAGCAAAAATAAATATGAACTAGAGTAGAAATCAATGAAATTGAAAACAAAAAAAATCAGTATAGAAAAATCAATAACACTGAAAATTTGTTCTTGGAAAAGACCAATGGGCTGAGAAGGTGAGAGGGAGAGATGAAATTAATAAAATGAAGGTGAGACCATTATAGATTTCATGAACATTAAAAGGATAATGAGGGAATATTAAGATCTCTATGTTAAAACAAATTTGATAACCTAGATGAAATGGACAATCTATTCCAAAGATAGATTGCCAAAACTCATAGAAGAATCAGTAGATAACCTGAATATGCCTATTATACGCCTATTATGCCATTAAAATTTCACCAATAACTAACCTTCTAAAATGAAGTTACTTGTTTGTTTTACTATACAGGGGATTGAACCTAAGACTTTTGTACTGAGATATATCCACAAGTGATTTTTTTTTTTTTTAATTTTGAGACAGCTTTTCGTTCAGTCATTAAGTTGTTCAGACGGGGCTCACCCTTGTGATTCTCCAGCCTCAACCCCAGATAGGTTGAACTGAGTCCTGTCAAACAGTTACAGAAGAAAGCATGCAAAGTGTCTACAGTCTCTTTCAGAAGATAGAATCAGAAGGAGTACTTCATAATGAATTCCATAAGGCCAAACCTACACAAAGGCATAATAACAAAAGGAAACTACGAACCAGCATCTTATGAAATAAGACACAGCAATTCCTCACTTCATCAGTGCTTCTGTTCCCAAACTATTCAGTTCATGAACTGAAGCATTCAGCAAAACACTGCTTCCATTTGTGAACTCTGCATCAGGCGACAAGCATGATGGGGGCTATCACCCCAGCACGAACACTGATAGGGCCATCTTCCCCAGAACTGTGGAACAGATTAAGTTTATGGACTGACGTGCCACTGCATTATTACCAAGTTGAATATAATAGTGCAGAAGGGACAGGGATTTGGCCCTAGCATGTGAGGCTGGTTCAAATTTCTGTCAACTAGTATAATCTATCACATCAACAGGTAAAACAAAATGTCAAGCAGGGGATGGTGGAGAGCACCTGTAATCTTGGCACGTTGAGAGGCTCACATAGGATGACTGCAAGTTTGAGCCTTGCCTTGGCAACTTAGCAGCTGAGTGAATGCCTTCCTAGTTTTTTTTTATAATAGTTTTTTAAAAAGCTGGTGATACAGCTCAGTGTGAAGGCCCTGGGTGCAATGCTCAGTATTGCAAAAAGAAGGAGGAGAGAGGATGAGGAGGAGAAGGTTAACAGGAACACATAAATAGATGTGTTCTCTCACAAAAATCTGATGCCCATTTCTGAGTTTTTAAAAAAACTCTCAGTAACTAGGACTAGAGGAGAGTTTCCTCAACTTGATTTTTAAAATCTACTAAAAATGTACAGCTAACAACATACTTAACAGTGAGAAACTCAAAGCTTTCCTACTAATAACAGGAAAAAAGGTAAGCATGTCCTCTCTCACCATGATTTTTTTGCCTATTATATTGGAAACCCTATCTAACACAATAAGACAAGACAAAGGAATAGAAAGTATACAGATTGAGAAGAGAAAAACAAAGTTTTTTGTTTTCAGGTAGTGGTATGGTTGGTGTCAAGATGTCCCCCACCCAAGCCAAATGCAGTCATTGGGTTTTGCTTTGGAAGGTAACCGAATCTAGACAGTGTGATTGATTTGTAGTGCAATGCTTGAGTTAAGGGTGCTGGGATTAAGAGAGCGAGTGCTACACCCGCCCTAGGGCAGGGAGCCTGCATACAATATGAGACAAAAGAGGCTTGTCCTCCCTCTGCTCTTGCTGGCCTTTGCTGCCTCCTGCCACCATGAACTGTTTTTCCCCGGGAGTGCCCCTCTGCTCAGCCACCCTGTACTGGACCCAGGTGATGATGGACTGAAATGCTACAAACTATGGCCTAATCAACCTTTCCCCTTTTAACTTTGGGTGTTGGGTATTTTGTCTGGACAGCAAAAAAAAAAAAAAAAAAAAAAAAAAAAAAAAAAAAAAAAAAAAAAAAAAAAAAAAAAAAAAAAAAAAAAAAAAAAAAAAAAAAAAGAAAGAAAGAAAGAAAAGAAACTAAGACAGGTGGCATAACCATTTATCAGGGAAATGTAAAGGAAAAAATCAACAAACTCTTGGAATAAGAGATTATGTCAAAGTTGGTGTAGTCAGTTTTATTTTAAAAAGTCAGTTGCTTTCTTATGTAAATCAGTGAACAAGTGTAACTTGAAATAAAAATTTACACTAGCACTCAAAACATGAAATACTCTGCTATAATTCTAACATAGTGTGTATAAGATCTGTAAGAAGAAAAACACAAATGAAGAAAGAAGTCAAAGAAAAATTAAACAAACAAAGCAGTATTTCATGTTCATGGATAGGAAGCTCAATATTGTCCAGATATCTATTAGTCCCAGTTTGGTGGATAGCTTTAGTTTAATCCCATTCAAAAATCTCAGCAAGTTACCTTATGGATAGTCTAAAGTTTACGTGGAGAGGCAAAAGATCTAGAATATTCTATGTAATACTGAAGAACACAATTTGAGGACTGACATTGCCCAAGTTCAAGACAGTGTGCCATTTTTTTTTTGGTAGAACGAGATTGAATTCAGGCCCTTGTGCTTGCCAGGCAAGTGCTTATTCTACTGAGCCATCTCCTCAGTCCCAAGACAGTGTGCTATTAATTAAAGAATAGGAAAATAGATCAATGAAGCAGGACAGGGACCCACAGAGAGTTTCTAATTCACTTAATTATCTCATCCTTGAAAAAGAATAACAGCAATTTCAAGGAGAAAATGTGATTTTTTTTTATCATTTCAGCAAATGATAGAGCTGGACACTACATGCAATAAAATAAATCTACATGTCTTACACCTTCCTCAAAATTAATTTAAACAGATCAAAGACCTGAAATACAAAACTCAACTGTGGATGGGGTCTCGGGGATGTAATCTCAGCACTCAGGGATCTTGAGATGGTGGATTTTGAATTTAGAGTCAGACTGGGGTATCTAATGAGTACAAGACTGGCTAAGACTACACAGAGACCATGACCTTTAAAAAAAAAATCCCAAAGAGGAAAAGTAATCTCACAAACTTATAAAATTCCTAGAAGAATGTGTAGCTGATAGTATGCATGACCTTGAGTTTGGAAATAGCTTTTTAAATACAATCTTAAAGGCAAGATCCATGGAAGAAGGCAGTGAAAAATTACTGTCTTCAAATAAAATTTTGGGCTCTGCCAAGTCAGTAAAGAGAACAAGAAGATAAACCATGGACTGGGAGAAAGTTTGCAAAAGAAAAAAAGGTAAAGGACTATTATCTATATATAAAAGAACATTTCAAATTCAATAATAAAGACACTAAATGAACCATAGACAGTAACAGACATCTTGTTCAGATTTACAGATGGCAAATAAGCCTATTAAAAGATGTTCCGTGCTTTATTTCATGAGAGAATTGCAAACTAGGACCCAAGAATGAGGTATCATTCTCCATACCTATTCGAATGGCCAAAGTTCCACCTGACCTGCCGGCAAGGATGTGCAGAAATGGGAACTCTCCAATGCTTCTGGCAGGAGCATAAAATGACATAGAAACATATGAGCACAGTTTGGTGGTCCCTTACAAAACTATATGCGTTTTCTCCCATGAAATCTAGAAATCGTATTCTCTGATATTTGTCCCCCAAAATTGAAGACTTATGTTCACATAACATCCTGCACATAGATGTTTACAGAAACTTCACCCATGATAGCCCAGTCTGGGCAGAATCTGGATTGTTTTTTAGTAGGTGAATGGATAAATGTGGGATGGGCACATTGTGCAGCACTGAAGAAATGAGCTATCGAAGGAGCCCTAAATAAAGGAGCAGTGAGCGCCAGCACCCCAGTTTCTCCAGGACCAAGTGTCTAAAACCTGGATATCAATAGCTTGGGAGAGAAACCACAGTGAGTGGAGGCTATGTGCAAGCCAGGAGGGAACTGACAGACAAGGAGAAAATAGGATAAGTGAGTGACACAGAAGCAAAGGATCACCTTGTGGAGGAGACAGGCTGCACCACTGACAGGGCAGGCCAGCTGCCAGCTGATAGGCAAAGGGAAACTACTGTTTTGACTCCTGGGGAACCAGAGGACTGGATCAAGACTGAAGGAAGCATTTGACATCAGAACCGGCAAGGAAAATGCAGGGCGTGCTTCGGGAGTGACTGCCGCGGTCAACAGTTGGTGAGTGGCTGGGGCATAACTGCTCATGGTCACAGTTGTGGAGCAGGAGGGAAGGGCGGGGTGTTGGGACCTGGGTCTCATATGGGCCTCACACTGCCAAGTGCCTGAAGTGGATGAGGGAAGGCCAGTCATGGGCGACTGCTGACAGCAGGATAGCAGGTAGCAGGAGTCCCACTGCAGAGCAGATAGAGAGAGTTTTGCATCTTTATGACAGCGAATACATTCTTTTCAGCAGCACATGTTACTTTTCCCAACTAGAGTGCATGCTGGTCTACAAAGCCTGTTTGAGTAAATATCAAAGAATAGAACAGAAACGATTCCATATATTCTCTGAGACCACTGTGCAATGAAAATGAAAATCCACAACAGATGGAATTTTGGAAAAAGCAAAAATGCCTGGAACATTAACAGCATACGCCTAAACAATAAATGGGTCACAGAAGAAATCAAAGAAGAAATTTTAAATTTCTGGAAGTTAATTACAATGGCAGTACAACTCACCACAAACCTCTGGAGTACTATGAAAGTAGCTCTAAGAGGAAAATTTATCACAATTAAAGCTCACATTAGGCAAACAGAGCAAGCTCAAATAAACAACTTTATGAGAAATATTAAGATACTTGAGAAATAACAATGAATCAGCCTCAAATCAAAATTAAGGAAAGAAATTATGAAGATGAGAGTAGAAAGCAATGAAACTGAGACTTAAAAAGTTGTTTTTAAAAAAGTCAACAAATTGAAGACCTGGTTCTTTGAAAAAAAAAATTAAAAACAATTAAGTAAGCCCTAGCCACTCTAACCAAGAGAAAGCCAGAAAAGACTCACATCAGTGCAATTAGAAATAAAAATGTCATAGCACATACTGTGAAAATCCAGAAAATAGAAGCTATTTGGAAAAATTATATTTCAATAAATGAGCAAATTTTGAAGAAATGGACAGAATCCTAGACACATACAAACTACCAAAATTATGTGAAAAAGACACGTTTATAGTCTAATACCAAGCAATAAAAGGGACATAGTAATAAAGACTCTCCCTAAATCTTGAGAGGATTTGACTGACCCTGGCAGATACAAAAGTTACATTTCCTGTTATACAGGTCTTGCTTTACCTTGGTCTTAACCATCCAGCAGAAAAATATAAAAACAAGGTATAAAAAGTAAAGCCATGTTAATATGCTGAGCTGTAAAAGGCTCAAGTCAATAACTCCTGACATTGCCAGTCCTACAGATAACCCACTTCTATTATAGACTACTGGACTATATTGTATTATTTTGCTGAATTCACACACCTACCATATTTAAATGGCAATGGAATAGCCATCTCTGACAAAAATAAACAACAACAACAAAAAGGGATATAAATGAAGGACCATTCTGCATCTGTATATATAAAATAGTTAAGACAGATATACAGCTACTTTCTCTTAATTCAATGTGAAGAAAGATTTGTGCTAATAGTGTTTGGACAAGATATCGTGTCTGTATCTTGTACTATGAATAATCACTAAGAAGACAACAATATGCAGTGTATTAATTATTGAAACTGTCCTACTAATTGGTTTTGAAACTGTCTCATTGCTATTTGCTTCTCAATAAAATTAATTTAAAAAATATTCTCCCTCCCCCCCAACAAAAAGAAAGCCCAGGGCCTGACGGATTCCCTGATGAATTCTACAGAGGCTTAAAGGACATGATATCACCAATGCTCCCTGATATGGTGTGTCTAGGTGTCCTCCCAAGCCTCATGTGGTCATGGTGCATTTTCGCAGGTGACTGAATCTCGGGTGTGTGATGTTGGAATTAATGCTCTGTGACCAGTTCACTGATTGGCTTGATACCATCCTAACCCCAGCAGCCTGGATAGAGTATGAAGGGGCAGGAAGATGCTGTTACGGTCTGTTGTTGGTGTTCCCGTCTTCCACCCACTGTGAGCTACGCTTCTCTTCAAAGCAATCCTGCTGTGCAGCCAGCTAATTATGGACTAAAACATCTACAAACAGTGAGATAAATAAACCTTTCCTAAGTAAACCTTAAGATCTTGCTCCATCCCGCCCGCCCCGGCCCAGCCCCTGAGACCGGCCAGAGACAGCGCAGCCGACTCAGCCATCCTGTTCCATCCCGCCCGCCCCTGCCCAGCCCCTGAGACTGGCCAGAGACAGCGCGGCCGACTCCGCCATCCTCCTCCATCCCGCCCACGGCTGACCAGCCAGAGACCAGCCTGAGACAGCGGCTGACTCCAGCGGCCTCCTGGTTCCCGTGCCAAGCTCGCCCAACGAGAGCGAATTTACAGGACTCACCAGGCTTCCCAGATCAGTGAGAGTGTGGTGAGTCTGAGGGAAAGCCTTTGGCTTCTTCCCATGTGCGCTACGCGGATCCCTGTCCCCAACCCCTCCAAGCCAGTGACTGGCCTGAAACCTCAGGACCCACTCACCAACACCTCCCCGGATCCCCTGACCTAAAGCTCACTGATTGAGTGGGAATTTCCCCAATTCTCTGGGCATCAAAGGTCAGTGAGTGTAGAACCTCAGGCCCATCGTGCCTGAGATAGATTTCCCAGGGATTAAGCTGCCCGTCACCTCCTGTGGCCCGGTGACAGCTCCAGGCACACTGTGCCAGAGAAACATTTCCAGGTGATTACTGGTCCCACCCCACAGCCACAGACCCAGTGCAGGTCGGCCTGGAGTGAGAACTCCAAGCCTGCCACACCGGAGGGACATTTCTCAGCAATCCACGGTGCCTCGCTACAGACTGAAACCCAGCACAGCCTGGCCTGTGAGTGAGGGCTCCAGGCCCACTGCACCAGAGGGACCTTTCCCAGCCTTCTTGGGTTAAGGCCTGTAGACCCGGACCCAGCACAAGCTGGCCAGCTCAGTACAGCCTACTCAGTGAATAAGATCATCCACTATCCTTTTGTGAGCCCAGAAAACCCACCAAAGCCCAGGCCCACCCA
>PVKA01021067.1:0-39273 GCA_004027165.1 Ctenomys sociabilis | reverse complement strand
TAATATTTTAGGTCCTAGATTTGATCCCCAGCATCACACACACACACACACACACACACACACACACACACACACACACACTGAAATTGTAAGGTACTATTATCATTATAGAGGATATATTAACAATACTATAAAAGCAGTATCCAAAACTTTATATACATATATACTCATGCATATGTGTTCCATAAATCAATGAAATAACTAAAAAATGGGCAAAGCATATAAACAATTAGGAGACAAAAGTACAATGATCAATACATATTTAAAAATCCTTAACTCTACTAATAATTGCAACTTAATAACAAGATACCATTTCATAGCCACCAACTTGACAAAAATAATAGTATAATAGTAGAAAACCTGGTGAAAATGTGGTAAATGGAAATTCTTACAGATGGCTGATGGGAGAAGAAATTGATATTATTCCTATAGCAATTTGTCACCTATAGAGTGAAGCTTTAAATAAGCACTAAGATCCTAGAATTCCCTATAAATCCTTGAGAAATTTTCAAAAGTGACACAAAGATGTTAACAGCAAGAATAATTTGTAAAGGGGAAAAAGAAACAGCTCATTTTTATTGGTAGGTGAATGATAAGTAAGTTGAAATATATCTGATAATACCAAAAAAATGGCCTGGTGTGGTAATACATGTCTGCAATCTCAGCACGTAAGAGGCTGAGGCAGGAGGATTGTTGACTTTGAGACCATACTGGGCTGCAAAGCCCAAGGTCAGTCAGAATCACATAGTGAGACCCTCCCTGTCTCAACACCAAAAGAAGCAAAAGAACAGATACACACTAAATTCATTTTGTGTTTGCTTCTAATGAAACAGGAAAAAGAATGACTAGAAATTCAGATAACTTCAACTGTATTTATAATGTTTTTCAATTATAAGCAAATAAACATGAACAAATGTTCACGTTTTTTTCCCCGTCCTAGTGATCTATGCTACCCAAGTGTTCTGCCAGTGAACTACATTCCTAAACCCCACATGTTTTGATAACTGCTATCGTCTTAAATGTTTGTGCATTCCAAAATTCATACACTGAATGATGGTGTTAAGAAGTGGGCCTTTGGGAAGGTTATCGGATTATGAAAGCAGAGTTCTCGTGAATGGGATTGGTGCCCTTATAATAGAAGCCTAAGGCAACTTGTTTGCTCTTCCTGTCATGGGAGAACATAGAAAAAGCCACTAAGGAGTAGACCCTCACCACACACTGAATCTAAAGAGCCTTCAACTTGGGCTTGTTAGCCTCTACAACTGTGCAAAACAAATGCTTTTGGTTTATACCCATCCAGTTTATGATGTTTTTGTAATAGCAGCCAGAGTAAGAACATAATGATTTGATAAGTAAGACTAATTTTTTGTACTCCTGTGTATTTTTAACTTTAAGATGAGGTCCAGGCTAGAAAAACATGGTAGTGAACCAAGGAGAGGCCTTAGACATTTAAAAAAAAAAAAAAAAAAGAGGAATCTGAGCAACTCTACTGGTCATAGTACAGCCACACATTTTTAGGATATTGGTAGAGCAAAAGAATTACTTTAAAACAGCCATTCATGGGCCAGCCAAAATAGCTCAGTGGATTAAAGCATCTGCTTAAGCAGGCACAGGGATGGGGTTCAATCCTTGGCATGCTGTGATGGCTTGCACCCCTGGTAACAGACTGGGCAGGGTTGTGCACACCTGAGGCTGAAAACAGGAGGATGGATCACTACAAGTCTGTTCTGTTGTAGTGAGACTCTGTGGACCCTATAGTAAATACATAAAAAAAAAAAAAAACAGCCATTCATTATGGCTTTAGCATGATGATAAAATTTTTTAAAAAATTCAGTTTTATAGGTTAGTTTCAAAACACGAATAAACCAAAAATTTAGGAATAAAAATCATTAAATAAAAATATACAGCCTTGTGCCACATGCTATGAAAAAAGAAGCATGAGATGTGGCCCCAGCCTTCTTAGGAAGTTAATATGGAAAGAGATTTGGTGAATCAATAAGTTGGAGAATGCATTTGAATAAGTAAAAATGAGTATATAGACAATATATTCTATAGAAAGTCAGTAGAGAAAATGCAGATAGATTGTTGATTAAGATTACATAACAGGACAAGAGAGACATAGGAATAGGGTTTGGACACGGACAGTAAAGAATGGCAAGGAGTTTTAGGTACAGGATTCTCAGTTTCATAGCTCAAATGGCTTAAAGAAATAAACCAAAAATTTATGACAACACCATTGTAGAAAAATTATTTTGGAGTTCTTTCAAGCAAGAACTAGAAACAAGCTTTTATTTTCTTAAGGAAATCAACTTTGTGATGCTTATTAAATCCAGAAATTTTCACCTCTTTTTTTAAAAAATTAATTTGGTACAGGGTCTTGCTATGCAGCTCAGACTCATAGTGATCCTCCTGTCTTAACCTCCCTAGCACTGGGATTAAAGGTGTGTGCCATCATGCCTGGTTTTGGAGCTGTTGCAGCTTGCAATACTTAGGATTGAACCTGGGTCCTTATGCTTTGCCAGCCTGGCACTTAGGCCACCAAGCTATCTTCTTAGCCCCTCATCTCTTATTTTTATAAATAAATTTTAAAAAATAATACTACCTTCCAGCTTGAGATTTATCCCTCCACATTCTATAATTCCAATGAATTTGCCTTCAATCTGGGCATTCTTATAAATAAAAAGTGTTGGTAAACAATTATCATGGTAGTGTTGAATACAGCTGTCCACAGTGGCTTTAACAAATTTAGTTGCTGGAAACTTTCTTGCTAGGAGACTAAGATACTCGTTAACCAATAGACACATTGGGATGCTAAAAAGAAAAAATAGTGCATATAATTATAAAACAGACTACTCTCACTTCGGTTTAATATAATAAGTGAGAAATCTCCATAATAATATATCTCTAGTTTTTATATAAAGACATATCCTAATCATCATCTACCATTATCTTTACCAATAATAGACTGGTTCTTATTGGAAATGCCATTATAGCTTAAAAATAAAATAGCTAACATGGAAGTCTAGTACTTAACTTAGGCAAACCATATTCTACTTACTCTCAACTTAAGTCGGTATAGTTTCCAGTAGGTAGGTCACAGAACAGAACAAAACAAACAGAACAAAACAAACAAAATGGCATACTTCTAAGAAATCTCTTGAGTTTTTAGTTGAAATAAAGTTCATCAGTGTATTTCCACATGAGATTATTGTATCCAAAGTTCCTCACTTGTTGACTCTTGACCTTAACAAACTTTTAATAACTTCTTCCTCTTTCCTCCTCTTCCCTCTTCTTCTCTTCTCTCCTCCCCTTCCCTCCTTCCCCTCCTCCCCTTCCTCTCCCTCCTTCCTCTCTTCCCCTTCCCCTCCTCCAACTCCTCTTCCTCCCCCTCCTCCTCCTCCTTCCATCTTCTTACACATTCCATTCCATGCTACCTCCAGGTCCCCATCCTCCATAATCATTTCTCATGAGAAATTTATCATTGATTATAAGTATGATCCAAACCTCCAAGGTTTCTTGCTCAATCACTTAACTCCTATTGCACCATTCCATAATTTGCCCCCTTTCTCCTAGTCTATATGCCCTATAGGTATTAGGCTGTTTTGGGGTTAATCCTACCACCTCTACTGTATTCCACACCCCTTCCATTTCCTATGGCACCTGGTTATTCTGTTTCACTCTTTTGCATGATTAATTTCCCACTGGAAGTACATTTAAGTTAATAAATCTTAGAGGTGTTTTAAAGACCCTTACAATCCTATTTCCCCTTATAATAACTATTCTCTTTCCTTCTAGTATCAGCCCTTTCTCAAGAGGGAAGGAGTAAGAGTCTATTTTTCTTAACTCCATTTTTTCTTTTCTTTCTTTTTTCAGAACTGGGGATTGAACTCAGGCCTTTGCGCTTGCCAGGTAGGTGCTTATTCCACTGAGCCATCTCCTCAGCTTACCTCCACTTTTGAAATGCTTTCCTCTTCTGGTTTCTGTAATAGAATTTTATATTAATTTTCTTTTAACCTGTGACTTTCTTCTGTCTTTGTTCAAAAGTAGATGTTTCTTATAATTATATCCTGGGCTCTATTCTTTTTCCAGACACATTCACTGGACAGTCTTAACCATCCTGATGTCAACGGGGTAAATTTCATCTTCATCAAAAAAAAATCTAGCCTATATATTACTACATTGACATTCAGGACAAAAATCTCCATTTCTTCCACAATGTGTGATCACTAATCAAGTCATATTGACTCCATCTCTTTATGTCATATCCATCTGTACATTTTGCTTTACTCCTTTTTTTTTTTTTAATCTGAGCTGCATCAAGTTACATTAAATCTGTTTCCAGAGTCATTGTCTGTATTGATCCTTGACCTGTTTATAAAGGAAGCTCAATATGAAAATCTCATGTAATTCTGAGATTCTCCATGCTCATAATTCTTTAATGGCTCCTTACTGTCTTCAAGATAAAGTTTGGGCTCTGCAGTAGGGCCTTCAAAGGTCTCAATGGCCTGGCCCCTGCCTACCTTTCTCATATTATTCTCTGCTTCATACTTTATTGTACCATGTTTCTGAGGCAGATCAAATTACATAAAGCCTTCCAAAGCACCGCAATAGCTCATATTTCTGTGCTTTTGCTCAAGCTACATATTCCTTCTAAAGTAATCCTTTCATCCTCTTGTACTCACTCCAACCCATAAACCTGAAAATTCATTTTTTTAATCCAAAATCAAGAATCAGTTATCATAAGAACTTTCCATGCTTCATTCTCTAAAGGCAGATCTAACTATTCTGTCTCTAATGCCTTTAAATCTACTCTGAAGGCTTCAACAATAGCACCTAAAATATTTTATTGTATTGCTCTATATATTGTATTAAAATCTATGTAATAGGAGAAACAGATGCTTTATTTACCTTTGCATCCCAGTGTCAATGAAATTCTTAAAGACCTTCCTAATTTTAGGTGCTGTTCTATATCAGTTTATGGAGGAAAAAACTTTTTTGAAAAAATTTATGTTTTTAATTTAGTACAGGGTCTTCAGGGTCTCACTACATAGATCGGTCTCATAGTGATCCTTCTGTCTTCAGCCTTTTAAGAGCTGACATTACAGGCAAGCACCACCACACCCAGTGTTAGTTGCCATCTCAGCAAGCCCTGGGAGCAGGGCCAACATAACATGCCAGGGATCGAACACTGGCCACTGCATTTTGCCTAAGCAGGTGCTTTAGTCTGCTGAACTATCTGGCCAGCTCTGGAGGAAAAAACTTAAAAAGAAAACTTATAGGCTTATTTGTGGTATTGAAAGTTCAAAATATGAACTTGGAAATATGAATGATGTAAATGTAAGATTTGAAAATAACCTGTGACAAAACTGGCATAAAGCTGAACCACTGGGATCCCTGGCTCAGAGTAAATTAGAGTGCTATAAGGGATCTTAACCAGACTGAGCCTTCATTTGGATTTAAAAAAAAAAAAAAAAAGACCCATTCTATAAATTTAGGAACCTAGTGAAAAAGAAACTTTTACCTTCCCATAAAATTCATAGGAGGTAACTAGAAACCCAAATTTGTTTAGTATTTATGATACTAAAGTTATTAGTAAATCTGTTGTGAAAAACTAGACTTCTGTTGGATTGGGGATGTAGCTCAGAGGTAGAGTGCTTAAAGTATATGCAAAGCCCTAGGTTTAGTCCCCAGCACTGCAAAATAACATGGACAATTTAGTGACTTAGTGATTTCACTGTCAAGACCAAAACCAGAACCAAAACCTCTGGCTTTTTAAAAAATATTTGTAATAAATATTTTTATTATGTTTTATAAATTTAGATTAGGGATAGATTTTTTGAAAAGTATCTTTTTCTAAATATGTATTTGGTTGTTACAGGTTTTCACTACACAGTGTGTATGCATAGTGATCCTCCTGTTTCCAGTCTCCCCAGCACTGGGATTACAGTATGCACAACCGCAGCTGGATTCAGTGGCCCTCAGCCTGCCCTAGGGGTGGGTCTGTTGTGGCATATGGTGCTAGGGATGGAACTGCAGTCCCTTTGCTTATCTAAGCTTACCTAAGCAGGCACTTTAGTCTACTGAGCTATCTCACCAGCCCTAAAAATATATATTTTATATGCCAATGTGTGTCAAGTACTATACCACTGAATTGTATTCCATCCATTTTCTTAGTATAAAGAAAACTAATTATGTAATGATCTTGGAATGAAACTAGAAAAACTTCTGAAATCACAATCATTTAAAATATTATGAAACTACATTCTTATTTTTGGTCATATATTTTGAAGCACATTAAAACACACTTCAACCTCTGTGAATTTTTGAAAATTACTTGTCAAAACTAGCAATTTATTTAGATATAACATTGTTAAAAAAAACTTTATTTACTTTAATGTGCATTCAGAAGCAACATCCGTTCTGCTACTCATAATGGGCCAGAAACGACATTCACTGAACCATTCAGTAAATGTTCTATTTAACATTTACAACAAATATATCTCAGTCTTGCAGATGTTGGTGTTTCTCAACCCTATTTGTGACAACTACCTGCAACATTTACAAGTTGTTTTACCTAATAAATGGAACAGGTAAAATGGAAAGGGGAGATTCCCTTTAAAACTTTAAAACTCTTTAAAACTCCAACAGGAACTGGGGGATATGGCTCAGTAGAATAAGTGTTTCCCTGGTAAGTGCAAAGCCTGAGTTCAATCTCCAATTCTTCAAAAAAAAAAAAAAGAAAAAAAAATTAATCTAACAATAGTTTTAGCTAATAAAAGTAATGTTCACTTCTATGGCTTATGTCCTATGGTAATTTGGCTGAGAAACCAATAAGCTGATAAATTTCAGGACTATAATTTGTATAAATTGCTCCGGCTATCTTTAAGAATCTGGAAAAGAAATGTATTATTCAGAGATTAAGATAGGAATAAAGAAGGTTCTGTCCATGAAATGTCAGCAGCCTGGAGACTCAGGGCCTGGGAACTTAAGGTAGATGGGCCCTTTCAATGAGAGAAAGAGAGTAGGAGGAAAGTCTACTCTTCTAGCCATTACCATAGTAGACTGATACAGAAAAGAGAAATTTGTACATTAGTACAGTGGAGCATTTTCAAATTAACTCTTTGGAAAATGAGAATGTGCAGGGAACTATTCCATTAAAAGAGCCGTAGGAAACATGAAATATCTGTATGTACTACATGATCTTTGATTGTTTCCATTGTTCAAATAATATATATTAAAGAAATTTGAAGTTGGAAAAATTTGAGTAAGAATTACTCAAATGCTATTATGAATTACTTTGATAGATGGGAAAATGTATTGTGATTATATAGAAGAATGCCCTTGACAGGTTGAGGTTATACTGTCCTGAAATAAGCCACTCGGGCATAGGATTATTTTGAGCTGAAAGTAACTGAGCAGAAAAATAAGAAAACTCTGTCTCTCTTACCTCTACAAGAAGAATCAATGATTCTTAATAACTGGAGATTTAACTGGAGACCAGAGAAATCTACATGACAGACCTTACTAAAATGACCTTTAAC
Source organism: Ctenomys sociabilis (assembly GCA_004027165.1). Lineage (NCBI taxonomy): Eukaryota > Metazoa > Chordata > Mammalia > Rodentia > Ctenomyidae > Ctenomys > Ctenomys sociabilis. Next base: position 31,732 of record PVKA01021067.1, on the reverse strand, counting down.
TCATTAGTTTCCCCCATATATTTACCTTCTTATAATTTGTCGCCTGTGCAAGTCCCTTTCCTTTGTAATTTTTTTTCATTACCCACTCTTGTTTTTTCTTGTTAACTATCTTTTGGCTAGTTTGTAGGACCCAGCCAATGAACCTGAGATAGACAGAGGAAAAACGAATTTTTCTCTTTAATACTGTTGTGTTTTAAAGTTACCTGCTGAAGTACTCAGGAATACATCACCCCAGAGTGTATAATTTACTTTGTAATGTTTTTCTAAATCCAATATAAACACAGAAGCAGTGATACATATATGGCAAAATGGTCATTGTTGAATCTATGCTGTAGAGTGCTTATTTTATTATTCTCTTCTTTTCTGTGTAAATTTTTTCATAATGGAAAGTTTTTAACTAATTACAAAGAACAATTATTTTTCTAAGAAATGAAATAAGCTCTTCAAGCTAGAAATAAAACTATTTTTAATTACGTAATTTAAACCCTACATCCAATGACTACTAAAATTCTATTAGATATATTTACATGTGTGTAACATATGTGTCTTTTTCTTTTTGTTATATGCATTATAGAGCATTAGAAATGTCTTTTAAAACATTAATGCAATGGGCCAGGGAGATGGCTCAGTAGAATAAGTGCTTCCCTGGCAAGCGCAAGGGTCTGAGTTCAATCCCTGGTTCCACCAAAGAAACAAACAAAAAAACCAGGTCTAAAATAATAGTGCATTAACATTTTGAAATGTCATGATAATTACCTTGATCTGTACAGATGAATTATAACCCACACATCTTTTTCTGCATTTGTGACTTCATTCACATACTGATTTCCAGAAATTTCTCTCAATTCTCCAAATTTTTGTCTTTTCTTAAGTGCTTTCCATTCCTGTAATCTCTTTTCTCTAATTAAAAAGTAAAATTAAGTCACTTAAGAAAATTGTCATTTGTTGTTGTTGTTGTTATTGTTTTTTAGTACAAGGTTTACAGGGTCTCACTGTGTAAATCAGACTTGCCTGTGTTCACCCTCCCAAGAGCTGGGATTATAGCTGCGTTCCACCATGCCTAGTCTCAATCTCTCAGCTTGCCCCAGGGTTAGCGCCAGCACGGCATGCCAAGGATTGAACCCTGGCTGCTGCATCTGCCTAAACAGGCATTTTAATCCACTGAGCTTTTTGGCTGGCCCTAATTGTCATATTCTTAAGCTTGTTTTCACACACTAACAATGTGGGGCAAGGAATATAATGACTGTTCATATGAAACATTTTAAGTGATAGGATAACCATTAATGATCCTATAAAGTCAATTTATGTTATATAGGAATTTGTGTAATGATGGGTATTACAAAGTATAAAAAATTTACTATTGAATTTTAAATTTGTTTTTATTTATGACTAGGTTATTTAGACATCAGGCCAACCAATTCACATACACAGATTAAATACTCTACAATAGTGAAAATGTATATAATAGTTAACATTTATTAAGTGCTTATTTTCTGGGCACCATTTTTTAAGCACCTTATATGGACAAATTTACTCCATGCGAAAACTTTATGAAATTCAAACTATTATCTCTGTAACTGTAGCATGCTAAGATGACCTTCAGTCCAAAGTCTTTGTGAATATTTCTAATTACTTGTTGTAAACTAATTTTATTACAGGAAGCAAGGTAGCAAGCGAGTGATTAAGAACTTGGACTCTTAAGACAAATAAACTAAGTTTAAACACCAGTTATAGCACTGAATAGTAGCATGAAGTTGGGCAGGTTATTTAATCTTACTAAACTTCAGTTTCCCCAACTGTACACAAAAACATTAATAATTACTGTTATGGAGCATTGCTGGGAATTAAGTGAGATTATACAAACAAATTTCTTAGTTTTGCATCTGGCCCCAGTGGGAATTCCATAACATTTATCTATTTTGCTAAACAGCTTTCAAAATTTATATACTCTGGAGATTAATATGTTTAACATTTGGGTTTATACAGCAAGCTCAAATGTCTTCTGATACTCAAAAGTTTCTTAACAGATTGATTTTATAACAATTTTGGGGGGTACTTACTGTCCCTTCCTGTATGTCTAAAGCCTGCTGATCCTTTGGACTTGGTGCCTATCTTGGGGCAGGCTACTTCTAAGGAAGAGTACACACTGAGAGCAAATTCTTCAAATGCAAACCAAACAATACTGAGTGCATATGTCTAGCTGAGCCACTCCCTGTGCTTTGCCCCATCATGCCGGGGCCTGGTGGGAGATGACTAAAGAGAGTCCTGGCAGCTCAGAGCCCACCAGCATCATTGTCACTACTCCCTTAGCCTGCTTACCCAACTCCTGTTGTGGTCTTTCCGGCTATCACTCCAGGAAGGGCTCATGCCCATGCTTTTATCTTGCTTCCCATGCTTCTTTTCCTACTCCTGACAAATTCAGGCAGTTTAGAGGGAGGTCTCTTGGGAACTGTGAACTATAAGGTATCCTTTTTTTTTTTTCTTTTCTTTTTTTAGTGCTTGGGTTTGAACCCAGGACTTTGTACATGCAAGGCAAGAGGTTTGCCACTGAGCTGTATCCCCAGCTCCCAAACTATCTTTTAAATGGCAATCCTCTCTTCATCATATTTGAATAAAAACAAAATCCTGTGCATGTTTTAAAGTATTCTTGGCTATATTTTACATGTAGAAACATGTCAGGGAAAATCTCTAACTTTACATAACAATCCAAGCACAATGAAGCCTAAAAGAAGATGCTAAAAATAACAGCATTAGATAGAACTTTTCACCATTTTCAAGTTGATATGCTTTGTTTGTCCCTCTACTGACTGAGGTACAACCCAGAGCTACTTCAAAGATCTTTTGAAAGCTCTGCTTTGTTTGTACTGAATGTTTAATATAGCTACCACTAAGTTCCTTCCTTTCATTCTCACTGACTTAATGTTCAGCAATTTCAAAATATTCTTGCTCCAGTGATAGCACCATGACCTACTAAATGGTGTAACTACTCTTTCTCCTCCCCCTTGTACCACCACCTCTTCCTAGTTGCTATTTCACTGGATTGGGAAGAGAAGAAGGGTGAACATGTAGGATAGTTTTGCAATTAGGAAGCCACATAGTGTTCAGCAGCTTGCATTTTTCCCTGAACAATCAGATCAGTTGAGATCCAGTTGCATAAACAGAAAGCCTTCTGGCTATTTTAAGTAGGAAGGAGTTTAATCTGATGAATTAAGTGCTTTGCAAACCTAAGGGAGAAGCACAAGTAGTAGGCTCTAGACTGATTAACTAGGAATAACTCTCAAAACATTGCAGGGCCAGGGATATATAGCTCAGCAGCACAAGCACCTGCCTGGCAACCTCAAGATTCTGAGTTTGATTCCTGGTACGACAAAAATAAAAAAAACAAAACAAAAGCAAAACAACAACATTGCAAAACAGCTCTGTCTTGGCTTTCTCCACCATAATCTTGAAACCATGTATCTGGAACTGGTGTTCTAATTGTTGGACCTACTATCAATTTACTCTTGAGATTTTGAAATTAACAGTAGCAATTGTTGTCTAGAACTCTCTCCATAGCAATAATCTGATGATAACAAACTGATACCAAAATAATGGCTGCAAAACCATGATGCAAATTCTAGATTAGTGTGGGCTAGGTAGGTGCTTTGTGTGCTATCATTTCTTTCCTCTGTAATTTGGCTTTGATTCACATATCCTGTGAATGTGCTCAACAGAATCTAAATTACATTAATTATCCATATAGCAATAAAGTTTGAAAGATACAGTTTCAGCTTTCTAGCTTTTACAGTACTGGCATATACATCAAAAGAAAGAATGTGTCAAGAGGATTAATTTAGTATATTTGCTATAATAATGGACTATAGATATGTTCGGGGCTATGTACAAATTCATTCTTTTTAGGTATAAGAGCTTCTGAGTTGATTCACTTCTTATTTTATAGCTAATTACAAAACAACATTTTGCCTCTTCTTCTGAATATTACATTTTTATTTATCTTGTCCTAATATCTGGTTAAGACCTAGAGCTTGATTATAACTTTCTCTTCTAGGCTTCAGAGAAAGAACATATTAGCTAGCTTCCTTTGTAGATTTATTAGGATCAAGAGACTAGAATATGAATGAAAGTGATATGTCAATTTCTATAATTCTTCTCTAATATCCTTTGTGAAGTAAAGGATTCTAAGATGATGTAGTCCCTAATGAAAAGGATCTAGACCATAGTCATTGCCTAGAAGGGAACTGCTTGACAGAATTGGATAATATGAATTAAAAGTTGTTGAAGTTTTGTAGCTATCTAATGAAAAAACATATTTCTCACTCCACCAAACTAAAATCTATAGTAATTTTCTGCTTACTCTTCTGAGGACCTGCTATACAATAACACCTGCTTAGGCAAGCACAGAGACCAGGGTTCTACCCTTGGCATCACAGGCAGCATGGACCCTGCCCTTGGGAGCACCGAGCCAGCAACTGAGTCCGGGCATGGTGGCACAGGCCTGTAATCCTAGCGCTGGGAGGATCCCTATGAGTCTGAGCTGAAAAAAAAAAAAAAAAAAAGAGAGAGAGAGAGACAGAGAAAGTTTTTTGGGTCTTTCTCTTTCTTCTTTTTGATACAGGGTTTCACTATGCAGTTCAGGCTGGACTTGAACTCATTTTGTAGTCCAGGCTGGCCTCAAACTTGAAGTGATCCTCCTGCCTCAGCCTTCTAAGTGCTGGGATTAGAGATTTGCACCACCATGCCCAGCACAAAAGTTTTTAATATGTAATTTTATCTCATATAAAGAAAGCTTTAGAATCCTACTGAAATTTAATTTCTTCTTAAACTTTATTCCATAAACACAAAAATTCATGGCCTTATTTTTATAATACTTCATTCAAAATTCTTAAGTAAGCCAAGTGAATCACTGTACCTGTATGTTTCAATAGCTTTTATATCTTCCTCATCAAATTCATCTTCAGCTTCTTCCAGCTGTTCAAGAGTCATCTTTTCATATGGTTTAACTAAAACAGCATAAATTATCGATAATTGCTTAAAAACTTTTCACTCTACAATAAATATCTAAAAAAAAATCCCTGGTAAATGGAGATTATATTACTCCTTCAAAGTTCACAGAATTGACAGGGTATGTATGTAAAAGTAGATATGAAAATTAGAAGCCATAAATTTAGATTTCCCCCAAGAACCTAGAAATATTAATATATGTTCTGTAGACTGATCAAAAAGGAAAGTGATCACACAGTAGAGAAATATAATGGGAGAAGAAATCTTAGGAGGTTACATACCAGCATATTTCAGCTCTTTCATTAACTAGCATATGAATTTCATATATGAATTGCCACTTCCTATTTCAATAGCCCAATTTGAATGTGTGGATGGAGTTTATGTTAAATAATTTATGTCTTCTGAAATGTGTGGAAAATAATGTTGCTACTTTAATTGTGTGATCCCTTCATCTAGCCCGCCAAATGCCCAACTGTACCCATTGCTTCTTTCTGTAAACGTAAGACCATTTCTTCAGTTTCATCTTTTGGTTCTTCTTTTGGAGGAAGAATGCCAAAATCTCTTAAAATTTCATTCCATTCTGTATCTTCATTTGGGTCCTTCACAAAAAGAAAAAAAAATCTATTGACATAGTTGTGGATTTTAATATGTACTTGTAAAATTGATATTTAGCACTTTCAAGTGCATAATTATGAACTATACAGATATTTCTTTGAAAAAATAGAACAAACTAGTCTTTTTCATATTTCTCAACATTAATAGAATTACATCTGCTAACCATAATGATGCACTGAACAATCTATTAAAAATCAATTTAGAACATATGTAACAAATAGTAAGGAAGTAAACTTATAATTCATGGATGACTATAGTAGCCAAAACCAATTCATATGTGCACTCATGTTTATAGCAGTGCAATTTACTATAGCTAAATCTTCGAAACAATCCAAATGCTCATCAACTGAGGAATGGATAAAAAAAGATTCTTTTTATTTAACATAATGGAGTATTACTCAACTATAAAAAGATAGACTTGAGGCCTATATGGTAAATGGATACAACTGGAGACTGTATTGCTAAGTGAAATATATCAGACCTACCTGTGCAAACATCATATTGTCTCTAGTGTGAGAACCTGAAAGAGTAAATAAAATCCGAAAGCTACAATAGATACTGTGAAAGAGAAAGAATGTGTTCAATGAGAAGGAAAAACTGGGATGAGGAAAAGCACAGAAGAAAGAGAAAAATATATTTTTGTGTGTATGCAGAATAGTTTGGATCATTGTACTGGGGATTTCTGCTACTCTATTGAAAGGAGAAGTCAATGCTTAAATTATTTTTAATTATTTTTTTTTCTTTTTAATTTCTTAAAACTTTTTAAAAACCAGTTTTGCAGGTTTGTACCTGGCAACCTAAACAGCTAATTTGAGGATAATATTACACAATACAACCATTGTCGAATTCCTGTTACTTTGTTTAATGAAATTTTCTATCATAGTGTGTATTTGCTTTTTACTATCTTGTATTCTTGAAAAAAAATTCATATACATCAATATAATTTGGTTTCTTTTATCCATAAGTATTCAAGACCTTCAGGTGAACTTGATTCTGTTTTTAGTTCTTCACTTTGGTAGGATTGTCTCTCAGGGGTTAAATCCTAGAAGAGGTCAGGAGAATATCCAGAGTTCAGTTTCTGTCTAATTGTCCTCTTCTATAAATGTTAGTTTTGTTTTCACAGTTACTTAATCAATGATATTTGTTTGTAGCTTTTCCAATATTTGTCTACCATATGCTAACTATTGTTCCTTTAGCCTGTTGTCCACATCTCTGATATTTTCAGAGAAATATTATACCCATGAGTGGTAAACACTGTAGCAGACACAGTCTTAGATGGCTTTGAATAATCTTTCTCTGTGTGAGCAGATGGACACTATTGCTTTGCTTCTAACCAATGAATATAGCATAGATGAAGACATTACTGTATTCTATAAGATTATAGCTTCCATTACCAGCCAACTTGCTTCCTGACATTGACAAAGCAAGCTGCCACACTGTTAAGTGTTCTAAGAAGAGAATTATTAGCAAGCAACCATGACCAAGAATAAACTTGGATTTTAAAATCCTCAGCTGTATAGGCCAAAAAGAATAAATCCTACCAACTACCATTTACTGATGTGGATTCTTCCTCTGTTATACCTTCAATAAGACTTGGTCTGGCTATTATATATTGCTATCAGCTATCATTTTAAGAAACTTTCAAATATAATCTCATTTTCAGTTGTCTGTATTCAGTCAAGGTTTTGTTTATAGGTTTTTGCAGATTTGCCATAATGAATCAAAAGTATACAATATTTCTTTTTATTTGTGTTGAATGTGTTCACTGGGCTTTTTGTAGCTACAGAACCCTATCTTTTAACATTTCAGGAAAATTTGCAGAAATTATCTCATCAAATATTGCAGGCCAACCCATTCAGGACACCTCCTGTCTCTCAGGAGCTATTCCTATTCTCCATTCCTCCTGGGCATGGTGGCACATGAAGCACAATGATCACTGAATTCAAGGCCAGCCTAGGCTACATAGTAAGTTCAAGGCCAGTCTGAACTTCATAACACAACCCTGTCTCAAACAACAATAAAAAAACCTATTCCTCATTACTTTTCCCCAATAAATTTTCCTCAAAACACACACACACACACATATTCCTTGGACACTTTGTGCCATACTTCCTGTTTCTAGTCTTCTAACCTATAAAACCCCATCTGCTTGTTTTTTAAGAAAAATTTATTGTTATTTTTCTTTTTTAAATTTTTAGGAGTAAAAACAAAGACAAAAACATAACAAAAACAAAGACAAAATCAGAGTACATACAACAATACATATGTTACAAATTTTCAAAAAAAGTATAGTTAATTTGCAATGGTTGATATATTATCTATATATATCATCAAATCTGTACCTGAGATTAACAGATATAGTTACATAAGATTGGACATATGATCTAATATTACTGCTTATTTTTAAGAATACTTGATATAAATTTTATTTGTTGCAGTTTTTAATTTTCATGTTTTGCTTGACTATAAAATATTTTATTATGAAAAACATCTAATAAAAAACCATTTTAATTATATTTAAACATAGTTTGGCGGCATCAAGTGCATCTACACTGTTATGCAACTTAGCGCTATTCATTTCTGGTCCTCTAACATTGTGCTACTGGTGATTCAGGTCCATATGTGGAGCACCCCCCCCCCCTTTAGATCACGGGAGGCTATTAATTTTGGTGAACAGAAAAAGGTTTTGTTTAAAAGCAGCTCAGAGGAGATGAAAGAATCTTATGTTGCCTCAAATCACCATCTCATTACGTGAATGAGTACAAGGGTATTTTATAGGAAGGATGAGAGGAGACAACTCCACACTTGTTTCATTTCTTTGTGAAAGCAAAGCTGGGCCCTGGAACAAGAAGCTGCATATACTGTCCATTTACAGGAGCTCAGAGAGGAGGTGGTAGGTGTTGGCTTGCAATCTAGGCAGGAGGAAATTTAGAGAAGCAGCCTGTCTTTAAATGAAATGATTCAAACTTTCAAGAATCTATTTTTTTTCTATCAGTTAAAATCAATACTTTTCAAGAGTATTTGACTACTGGATTCTCTTGAGATTCTATATGAATATTGAGGTGGGTTTTTCCATGCCTGCAGAAAAAAAAAAACTTACGTTTGTCAGGGATTGCTCTGAGACTAGGCATTGTTGTTGGCAATAACTGACTTTTTCACAATAGTAAGTCTTGTAATCCACAAACAGGATATATTTTGGGATTATTGATACTTTAATTTCTTTTAGCAATATCTTGTAGTTTTGTGTATACAAGTTTTTGGCCTCCTGAGGTAAGTTTTTACTGAATACTGTATTTTATTATTTTGATGTTACTATAATGGGATTATTGATTTCATACTGTTCCCTGCCACTACCCAGAACTGTCTTTATATAAAATATAAGATCATTTTTTATAGTCTTATATTCTACTTAGATATTTTAGTAGGTCTTTTTTCTTTCACAGAATAATTACTGTTACTTTATAACCTATTTCTGGCTATTCTAATCCCAAAGTCTCTGCAAGTGTGTTTTATGTTTGCTTGCTTATTTGTTTGTTTTTTTGAGACAGGTCTCTGTATGTCGTTTAGGCTGGCCTTCAATTTGGCAATCCTCCTGCTTTAGCCTCCACATTACTGGGATTACTACACATGACTACTTCTGCTCTTTGATTCAGAGTCATACTGCTTTCTCTCCTTATGTGCTTGGGTTACTTTTGATTTTTGCTCCTTATTCTTGAAAATTTGTTGATGGAAATTTCTTGAGAGGTAAGATAGAGATATCTTCCTCCTACAGCCTAAAATAGAGAGGCTTCATACTTATTTCTTGTGACTACTTGGGAGTACTACAGAAGATTTTATACCAAATTCACAGTTTGCAGTCTGCCATATCACCCAAAAGTGTGCCTCAGGTTGCCTCAAGTCATGTGAAAGCTGTCCTGAATCAAAATTTCTTGGTGATAGGTTTTATTTCTGTCCATTAAGTGTTAAGACAACGTTTTTCAAATTCCCTCCAGTGAGTTCTAATTCACAATCCTATTAATTTTCAACCCATGCCAACTTTGGCTTCTGCCTCCCATACATCTCCCCTGCTAGTTTTACCCATGGACTGTCTGTCGCCAATTCCAGTGATTGGGCTTTACATTGGATCTCTTAAGCAGAATTTGACTTAGTTGTTTTTGGTTTTTTGGGTTTTTTTTTTTTTTTGCTACAGTGGTCTTTCTTGATGTTTATGATGCCAAATTCTTACGGATTTATTCAAATTTCTTTGTCTTCTTTGGCAGATTCAGGAGTTAGATGTAATGGAACTTGATGTAACAGCCAATGCTCTTTGTCATTCCCTTTACTTTTAAAAATTATGACATTTTATCTAACATAATTGATAGCCATTATCTATGAACTAAAATTATAATGGCAGTTTGCTATGCCTATTTACATCTCAGAGTAAGTTCTTCTATAACAGGTCTGTATCTCAAACATGAGAATTGTGTAAATGACTGCTGATGAATCAGTGGATAAATAAAGGAACAAAGAAGTTAATGTGCTGCTACTTTCACTCTCAACTAAATTACCTTTTGCTTTTATTCTCTTAAAGCAAAGTTTCATGATGTGAATTGACTGTATAGCCCAGGCAGGCCTCAAACCAGCAGCAGTCCTCCAGCCCCAGCCTGCCAATGGCTGGAATCACAGGTGTCATCACACCCAGCTTAGTTACCTTTCAGCTAAACTTTTGTTTTTGCACACTGTGTAAAATGTCCTAAGTGACTAGTAGTCACTAAAATTAAGTGGAATTTATATGTAAAATACTCCAATAAATCACATATACTAATGCATTTGTGTATTCAAATTCTAACAAAACAAAAACAAAAAACCCCACAAAAACGATACCAAAATTAAATGTGTAAAACAAGAAAATATTTCAGTATTTTTAATTTGGGAGAGCCACTGGAAAAACTTCTTTCTGTAAGTCAGAAAGTGAGAGTTTTACTCTGCAAAGACAAAATGAAAGAACAGGTTTCTGGTTAACAAGGAAACTGTAGGCTATTCGCCCTTTTAAGAAGCAGAAAGCTAACACAATTTGTGTGATCAGTAGGAAAAGCTCCAGAGACAGTTGCTTTCCCTTAAGATGTGTAATTACTCGTGTTAAGGTCTCTGTTGGTTTGTTTGTTTCATTTGAGATAGTAGGAGAGGACAATTAAATTGAGTTACACTTGGCTAATCTTGCTATTCTTAAATTAGAAACAGCATCATAAAAAGAATCACGATGTGTTAGGTGTACCAACTGCCCACAATGAATGGAATCATAGTGTACTGCAAACATATACTAATAAGAATTAAATAGTTTTTTTTAATGTATTTGGTACAGGGTCTCACTACGCAGCCCAGACTCATAGTGATCCTCCTATTTTCAGCTTCCCCAGCGCTGGGATTACAGTTGTGCACCACCACACGTGGACAGGCATATGACACCAGGGATCAAACCCCGGTCACAATGCTTGCCTAAGCAGGCGCTTAGTCTGTTGAGCTATATGCCGGCCCTTAAATAAAGTTTAAAAAAAGAGTACTGGTGGTAGGATTACTAGCCTTCAGGTGTGAAAGACTATGTTAAACTCTAAAAAATTCATCTTGATTAGTATAGCACTCTTGAAACTGATAAGAAAAAAATGGCCTTCATCTAAAGCTAATCCAGATTTCTTTCAAAGCCAGACAGAAATGAATGAAAATTCAGCAATGACCAAGACAAATGTTAGAACCCAATCCCTTGGCTCCCAGCTCTATTTATGTTGATCAGCCTGGGGTCCTGCTAGGGACGTCGCCTGTGCCCTGGTGTTGCCCAGTGGGCTGTGGGCTGCGATCTCACCTGCATGATGTTCTGTGCCGTTCACACCCTCATGTCATTCCACCCCTGAAAGGTACTGAGATGGAGGAAGGTTCCTCCAGGCTGGAAGACGCCGCCGCCGCAGCCCTAGCAGTTTCCAACGCCTGCAGGGAGGGGGCGGGGGAATTTCTTTTGCGGGTGCACCGGGTGGGGGGTAGGGGAGGAGCTTCGTTGCCAGGCAACACAAAGGCGTGGCCTAGGCGAAGGCAGGGGAAACGGACCTGCCAGGTCCTGGAGCATCTATCCCAAGTAGTGCCTTTCCTTTTCTCTGGGGTGCTGAGGCTGGCATTCCTTAGACCCTTTCCTCTATCCAGATTATCACTGAATCCACTAGTCGTTTTCAAGCCATTGGCACTCTTCAACCTGAATCCTCGTGGGTTCAGTAATAAGTTACAGGAACATTTTTTTCTATTGGCAAAATAAATTGATCATATAATCTTTAAACACATAAATATGGGGAAATTAAAAAACAATAAGAAAAATATTTTAAGATGCTATTTATTTTCAACAAATTAAACATTTGTGATTTTATCTTTTACTCAGAATGTTCACAACACAGGAATTTTCAACAGTAAATTTAAGGAGAATTGTTTTTCAGAAAAAAAAACCAAAATATCAATACATTAAGTATTCCATACATTGTTTCTGTGGAAAATTAGTTGGTATCCTGTAAAAAACAAGAAAACTGAATTAGGTTCAAGTATAAATAAGTATAAAAACTATATATATGTATATATATATATATATATACATATATATAGTTTTATATATATGTATATATATATAAAACTATATACATATATATTTCTACAAATATTTTATCATGGTATAATAATACTGACATCTGAGAAAATTTCTGTTCACTCTGTATATTTTTACATATATCACTATGTGTAATGATGTGCTTATTCAGTATGACTATGTTTTCTAAAAGTTTACAGTATTTAATCATGTGAAAGTGGTTTCCTTAAGTTAACCAATGCCAATATGATTTATGAATGTCTCAAAAGTCACAGTTCCTCCTTGTATATCTTTTCTTGTATAGTATATCTCTAATTAAATAACTTTCTAAATAAATATAAGCCATCAGGCTAAATCAAAGAGAAGGGAAATTATTACTGAATTGCTTTTCACACTTTAACATTTACTCTGTTGTTACAATCATGGATTATTTTTATAAGCATTCATGTTCATTTGTAATACTATAAAAGATATTTTCCACAAACTATTGTTAGTTGTTTGGGAAAAAAGCATCTTTTCTCATATTTCTCATATGGACATAATTTATTAGGCTTCATTTCTTTTTTTCATGCTTCATTTGAAATAAGAGTTAATGCCAAACACAGTTTGAAAATTCAAGTTCTTAATAATGATCCATGAGCACGTTATACTTTTTCTTCATTTTTCCAATATGTCTATCATTTATTTCTTCTTTATCTAATTGAAATGGCAAATGCTTACTGGGCCATTAGATGAGCTACATTAACCTGGGCACAGTGGTATAATGCCTGTGATCCCAGCTACCTGTCAGGCTAGGCAGAAGGATGGCAAGCTCTAGGGTAGCCTAGACAACGTAGTGAGGCCCTGTCTCAATATAGATCAGTGGAGAGGTGCCCTGGATTCAATCCCAAGTAACACATGTGCACACACACACACACACACACACACACACACACACACACAGAGTGGGTCTATGTTGTCTAGACTGGCTCTCAGGATACACTTAATTTAAAAAAAAAGGGTTTAAAATGTTTTTGTTCCTGATATCAGTGGAAATTCTCTGATGTGTTTGATGATCAAACCTTCTGCTAACTTTACCTGGAAATCATTATATAAATGTCAAGAAAAGATTTGTCTTTATCTACAAATATTTTTTTTTAATGCTGGTATATTTTAACAGATATTTTTATTTTGAATCATCTTTGAATTGTCAGAACAAATCTCACTCAGTGAAGTCATATATAATTCCTTAAAAATAATGATGCATATTATTTATTAATGTGTTCTTAAAATTTTGGCATTGATATTTATAAATAGGATTGACCTTCATCTTCCATTTTGTATTTCTGTTAGGTTTTAGTATTACTATTATGCTGACTTCATAAAATATTTAAAGATTTTTCATTGTTCAGCTAAAAATTTCAAAATATATTTGCTTAGTACTTTTTAATGGGATAGTTTCTTGATAATAATTTTCATTTAGCTCTTAGTATGTTTTCATTTTTTTTTCTTTTTTCGAAAGTCAATTTTGGTAGAATCTACATACCTTAGTAGACAATCCTCCTCTGAGCCCAGGCTTAAAACCATAACACAGGGATGTGTATTCTTTTTTGATTTTCATTCCTTTTATATCAGTTGTCTTTTTATATATATCTCTATATATATTTATGGTTTTATCCTTTTGTCTAGATTAGGCTAGGCAAAATAGCCTAGCTTATTTTATTTTTTGTAAAGAATCAGATATTTTAGCTGGATGTGGTGGTACATGCCTGTAATCCCAGCTTGGAAAGCTGAAACAGGAGAATCACCACAAGTTTGAGGCCTGCTTAAACTATATAGTGAATTCAAGGACAGTATCAACTACATAGTAAGACCTTATCTGAAAACAAACAGGCAAATAAACAAAAAGTATTCATATTTTTGTTGTTTACTATTTTTATTTTACTACTTTTAATTTGTAATTTGTTTTTTTATTTTTATAACTTTTTTTCCTTTCCAGAGTCTTTTCTTGACTACCTAAGTTAAATTTGTTTTTTATTTAAAGAGAATAAAGAAAGAAAGAAGACATTAAAAACAATACAGAATTTCAAAATAAGATGATAGGAAATCAACAATGGTTGTTATATTGCATATTGTAGTTATTAATAGGCATGCAAAATTGATCAAAAATTAAACACTAACTATTCCTTTCAATAAACCAATGGAAATTAGTAGTAATTAGTAATTATCTAAAATCTAATATTTAAATATCTAATTAGTAAATTAGTAATTGTCTTGCTTATATAGAGAGAGCTAAGAGCTTAAATCATTTTTTTTAGAGGAGGATCTCAGGGTGCTTTGAAAGCAGCAAAATAGAAGTCATATTCTCAGGTCTCTCTATAGTTTCATTCCCTAGAACGTAAGTCATGTGTTTTCATAAAGAATCTTTGAGTCCGAGTTACTCAGAAGACAGACTTACACTCAGTCTGTAAGTCCTGGTTCAGTATGGTGGACTCACCATACTGGTGAGCACCGCACTAGGAACACAACCCTTACACGTACAGCTTGATGATGATGATCATGGCGAAGTCAACACCCTCACAATCAATTAGGATGATAATGACTGCGGGACGGTCTGAGGGATACTATGGTGAAGCAGACCTGGCCTTAAAACCTTGGTATTTTTCATCATATGACACCCCCATTGCTTTTACAGTTGCAATATTTGTACAGAATAGTAGCATGCACATGCAATCAAATAATAAAGTACACTGAACATAGTATAATTTGTGCATATTTGAAACCCATAGAGATTTTTAGGTTGAGTTGGATTAGGAAACACATACCATTTTGTTTTTAATGTATCTATTACATAACATTTAAAAAACATACCATTTTAAATAAAACCTGCTGACCTCCCATTGCGTGGCTGAAAAATATTAGAAATAAGTTAATGTAACTAGGAATGGGAACTAATGTCATAAAAATATAAGAGTTTTTTTTTTTTAATGTACATCAGATTTCCTTGGAGGGTTTTGACAACACAAAAATCCAACTGCTGGACCCTATGGCTGGAGTCCGAGTGGACTCTCAAAATCTGGGTTTTCAATAGGGTCATAGGTGCTGCTAAAGCTGGTGAGGACCACAGTTAATGAAATATCATTTGATTTTGTTTACTTTTTATAGTCTCAAAAATGTAAAAGAAATGTTTTTAAGTTTAATTTGATATCAACCAACATTGACTCATTAAATGGATAATACTGTAGTATCACTTTTTCCTTTTTTAATTGGTTTCTTCATCTACTCCATTCTCCAGTTTCTATTGGAATAGTTTTTAAAAATGTAGGTCTCACCACATGTTTCCCATGGATCCCAACGCAGTAAAGTTGAATTTTTTCAACTCAATATTTTATCAACTGATTCCTATTAATTTTGCAGGACTCATCCCATAAAAGCTTGTTTCTATATATCCTTCATTCCTTCAATGGTATTTTTTGGAGAAATCTATGGCTGTAGGACTGATGATGCATTTAATGTAGTACAGTCAGCCCTCTGTACTTAGTTTAGACATCCAAAAATATTTTCAAAAATTGTTGCAGTAGTAAACATATACTGATTCATTTTGGTCATTATTCCTCAAATGGTGTAATCAGTATTTACATAGCACTTACATTTTATTCAGTAATATAAGTACCATAGAGATGATTTATAATGTATAAGAAGATGTGGTATGGAAATACATCTTTTTACATAAGAGACTTGAGCATTCTCAGATTTTGGTATCTTAGGTGTGTCCTGGAACAAGCTGCTGTGGATACCAGGCTCACTATACTGTTTGTTTGTTTGTTTGTTTGTTTGTTTATTTATTTTATTTGTTGTGGCTGGCTCAGCCTGCTCTGTGGGAGGGGCTGGCGTGGCATGTGGTGGTGGCGATTTAACTGTGGTCCCTGCCCTTTCCTGTTCTTACCTAAGCAGGTACTTTAGTCCAATGAGCTCTCTCACTTGCCCTGTATTTATTTATCTATTTCCTCTATTGGTCTATAAGCTCAGAGGATATAGAAATGGGATGACATACTGGGGATATGGCTCAGGGATATAGTGCCTGCCTGGCAAGTGCAAGGTCCTGGATTAAATTCCTGGTGCCTAAAAGAAAAGAAATTGAATCCTATCTTTAATTCCCATTCATTTACAGCTGAGCAGTGCCCCATATAGTAATTAGTTGGTTAATGAGAAAATTAAATTTTCTGCTAATGTATTAAGGATGAAAATATTTCATAAAACATAGCTTTTTAAAAAAAAATAGTATTTAATATATTACTTGGGTATACAAAATGAGAAATGCAACCACAGAGATTTTCCCAATTAAGGCTATAAGGAGAAATGAAGTTTTTTCTACTCAAAGTTGTAAGTACAAATAAAGGCTATTATTATGATTGGTTCTTTTAAAGATTTGTGAAAATAGTCATAATTCTTTTAAACTATTGAATAAAAAACTTAGTGAATAATCCCTTGGAAGTGAAGAAATAATGATATTTAAGACCTTTATTTCCTATACATGGAAATTAAACTTTCAAGTGAATGAATGTTATCTGAAGTATTTACAAATATAAGTAGGGAACCAGAGAAGAGATTAGAGATGCTGTGGTATTGAAGTGATCAGGTAATAACAGAGTGAATGTCAAGCTCTAATGCTCAACGTCAAATATCTACAAATAAACTTCAGAACCTAATTGAAAGCTAAGAGTTAGTTACATCCACAATGAATTTTTCAAGTTTGATATCAATTGATTACAAAATATAGTACATATATACCCTGAACAAAAAGTATCCTCTCCTTCGATTTGCAAGAGGACTTCGGAATCCTTCCTGAAAGAGAAAAGTTTGGTATTACAAGCAACACCAAGAATAAGTGCAAGTTCTTCTAGAGAGTATAGTGAAGCTCAAAATTATCTACAGCTCTAATCACTAAACAAGCAAGGAACCGAGACTTGAGTACATCATTCCTACTAGGAGAGACTCATTGTATTTAAACTTCAAAAATGTCAACTGCTAGTAGTTGTTATATTTAAGAATCCATTCTTATCAATGTATCAGATTGTCTTTTCAGGAATTTTGTCAATTGTTAATGTAGTCATCAATAAATAGAAAGATAAACATATAGAACTAGAGATAAACTAGAAGTGTGTCAGAGCAAAAATATACAATATTTTTCGCAGTGATATAGATTATAATTGAAGGACAATTTTGGAAATTTTGTTTATCCATTGATATTTTAGAAGAAGATTTTTCTAAAATATTGATAGAAGGTAAGAACAAGAAAATACCAAATAAGAACAAAAAAATTATTCATAATTGGTATACCTTTAGTGTTTCTTAAACATTTCATTTTTACTTCATAGAAAGAATCTTTTGCATTTTTAGTTTCCATGAAATTGATTTTTAGCATCCTATTTTTTTTTTTTTTTGAGACAGGGTCTCAGTATGCAGTTTAGGCTGGCCTTAAACTCACTTTGTAGCTCAGGCTGGTCTTGAACTCACAACAATCCTCCTGCCTCAGCCTCCCAAGTGCTGGGATTACAGGCATGCGCCACCACACCCGGCTTAGCTTCCTATTTTTATTAACAATTATCTATCATAATGATCATGAAATTTATCAGTCGAGACATTTTCATTTCCATGAAATAAATACAATCACATTTTAAACCCTAAGAAATGTCTCTGCATCTATTTAAATTCTTAAACTCTTGATTTACAACAGATGTATCTTAGATTCTCAATATTTCATTTAATTCTCATCATTACCGTAACCTCTATACCACTTCAGATCAAAAACTAGCATTTAAAATTGTAAGCACAGAACCCAAATGTTTAGATGTATATATAAGAAAAGTTCCCATGAAAATCACATTATATAGAAAAGAAAGGGAGAACAAAATGAAAATTAAAATGTGCTGAATACTTTAAAATTTCAAATGTGAAGCCCCAACATACAGATTTCACTAGAGTCTTGTCATTGGGGGTAGGGTAATATATATAAGTATGTGAGTAGATATAAAAAGATGTAGGATAAAGTGGAAGATACATAGAAAATAAAATTCAAGAAAGAAAAATTAAATACTATCATTCAAATTTCCATTTTTAAAAGAATCCTAGATAGTTTGCTATAAAAATGCTTTGATTAGGTGATAAAGTCCTACCACAGCTAATAGTCTATTGTTCTTTCATTCACTTCGCACATTCTCTCCCCATTCCCTCCCTTCCCTCCTTTTTCTTGAACTTCTAGTAATTGAATCCAGGGCACGCCATCACTAAACTACATCCCCAGCCCTTTTTATATTTTATTTTGAAGCAAGGTCTTGCTAAATTGTGTGGGCTGACCTCAAATGTTTTATCTTCCTGCCCCAGCCTGGGGATTACTACACCTGATTCATATATCCTTTTGTTTTGTAGGTTTCCAAGAGTCTTGACTTGCTACAAAATAGGAAGGAGGATCTCAAGTGCAAGACCAGCCTGGGGAACTTAGAAAGACCTTATCTCAAAACTAAAAAAGACTGGTTATGTAGTATTTACCTGGTGAGTGTAAGGTTCTGGGTTCACCCAGTACTGTTAAAAAAGTGAATAAATAAGAAAGAAAAGGGTCCATGAGATAGCTCAGCAGACTAAGTGCCTGCATAGGCAAGCACGGGGACCGGGATTCGAGCCCTGGCACCATATGATGTGCCGGCCCTTCCCCTGGGAACTTTGAGCTGGCCACAGACACTGGGCATGGTGACACATACCTGTAATCCTAGCACTGGGAAGGCTGAAAACAGGATGACTACAAGTCAGAGTTGCCAAATACATGAAAGAAAGAAGGAATGAAAGAGAGACAGAGGGAGAGAGAGAGAGAAAAGGAGAAAGGGAGAGAAGGAGGGAGAGAGAGAGAGAAACAGAAAGAGAGAGAGAAACAAAGAATGCACTTTTAGGTTTTATCATTTGCCCTTTAGGATTTATCATTTGCCTTACAGGATCTACTACTAAGTTTTAGTTCATGTTTTTGGCTAATGGTCTGCCAATATAGATGATCTCATTCAAAGTAGAAAATTCAAGCATTGTATGAAATTTGTCAGGACACCAAGTGATTATTTTTGACTATGTAAATAACAACCATTGCTTTTTTGTTTTTATATTTTAGGGAAGGGTCTACAGGGTGTTCAGGGTCTCACTATTAGATTGGACTCATTGTGATCCTCCTGTTTACAGCCTCCCAAAAGCTGTTGTTATAGGCACGCACCACCACACCCAGTCTTAATTGCCATCTCAGCACATCCCAGGGACAGGTCCAGCATGGCAGGTCCAGGGATTGAACCCCCAACCCCTGCACCTGCTTGCAGGGGCTTTAATCCACTCAGCTATTTGCCTGGCCCTAATAATATAGTTAACTTAACATGTTACTGTATTTTGATATCTTTAAAATGAAATTATATATTATTCATAAGCCAAGAAAACACTTTAGGCAGAAAATGTTAAACTTAAAAAGCATATTAGCTGTATATAGTGGCACATATCTATATTCCCAGTACTCTGAGAAGTTGAGGCAGGAGGATTGCAAGTTGGTGCCCAGCCTGGACAATTTAGTGACTTGGGGAAATACTATTTCAAAATAAACAGGAGCTGTAGATGTAGTTTAGTGGGAAGGCCTTGGGTTCAATCCCTATTTTTTAAAAAAATGTATATATTATTTCTAGAAAGTTTGATAACAACTACTAATATTTTAGAATTGCATTTTGGAAGTTCTAAAATTTTAGAGGAATACTATCGCTACATTTCTTTGATTTCTTTCTTTTTTTTTTTTTTTTTTTGGTGGAACCAGGGATTAAACTCAGGCCCTTGCATTTTCCAAGGAAGCACTTATTCTATGGAGCCATTTCACCAGCCCCTACATTTCTTTTTAAAGTTGGCAGCAGATACTGTCCTTGATACAAGCTTAGTTTTATTTTTTATTTCTTTTGGTATTAGGAACTGAACTCAGTACCTTGTATTTGCCAGGCAGGCATTATACTGCTGAGCTAACCCCCAGGCCTTGATGCGAGCTTAGTTGTATTAATATGAAGAATTTAAGGAAGAAATAGAGATCATAAAAATAAATTTATTTAAACAATATTCATGTTTCTAAAGCAATTGAATATTCTGAGTAGCAGTTTAAGAATAAGACCATATTGAAGTTAAAGAAAAATTTGACTTGAATTCAGCCTTTACTAATAGTCTAAAACTTAGCAATAAAACAAAAGTATCTGAGATTAAACTGTAATGAGAATATCAGAGTGAAATAATGTTCATATAGACTACACATGAGCTGACTGTGCTGTGCCTCTTTTTCTACTCTCATTTTGAGAAACTCCATTTCACCATTGTTTTTCCCTCTGCGAACCTGAGAGAATAATACGCATGGATACAAGCATGAACAGAGCTCCCAGTAGAATAAAATGAGCTAATATGAGACTGAAAATTATGAATTGTTCCAATGCAAGGCATTCCTTAGAATACTACCTACCAGAAGCCATTGGCTTCCCAACCATCAGTATTCTTCTTAAAAGACAATTAAAACCCCACAATTCCTAGTTAAGAAGGCATTAACTCAATTATATTTATCCTGCACACTGAGTTTAGGCCATATTTTTGTTCACCTTGGAAAAAATGAAGTGTCTGCACTCAGTTTCAGACACACTCCTCACTCTTACCAACATGTTACTACTTGAACAAGAAGTGTGTCCTGTTTCCAGCGCTGACACAAAGGCAGCAAGTCTTGTTTTCCTCTTTCTATCTAAAGATAGACCTGAAGTGACCTTTCTTAAACTGAACAGGTTTCCTTGCTGTGCAGGCATGCAAAGGAGTGTCATCCCAGCTTTCCTGGCTGTCCACAGCTGCAGTTTGAAGGGACAGAACACAGGGGAGAGTCAAGACTGAATGCTTTCTTTTCCCCCCTGAGTATACTAACACTACTGCACACAGATGCTCTGACGCTGGCTTGCTGGCTCCTGGGGGCTCATCCAAAGCAGTGCACCTTAGCACCTGTCACAGGTGGGAGTCAGGAAAGGGCTGCCTGCACAGAGAGAGCAGCAAAGCAAGCATGCAGTTGGTATTACATACGTTCACTTGGAATCTCTTCATTCTTCTCTCATGCAGTTGCGGAACGAGCTGCAGCAGTGGATGCACGACAGACGACTGAGAGGACATGAACACACACACCATGAGCCCAGGGTTTCTCAGCACTGGCCACAAGACGATCCCCTTCTTGTTTTTAAACCCAAGCTATTGGACCAGACAAAAGCCAGCCCTTTGTAAGCACCTTGGAGAACTGTGATCAATAGGCCAGGAAAGAGTGGAATAAAATTTAGTAGCTAGGCTAAGGTTTCTGCCATATTTGAAGAAACACTTTCACGACAGCCTCAGTCCTGTCATCAGCCCCAGACAAGTAAAACCCCTCACTGCATTACTGGAGGCAGAAATTCCATCCGTGAGCTTCTAGACTACTCCAGATAATTCACTTCATATACAGCCAACATGTGAGCATCAGCTTTGCATTATGAAGGTCAGGGTACACACATATCTAGTAATCTCCTTTTAAGTTGTATATTTAAAACTGAAACATATAGAGAAAGACAACAGGGAACACCAAAAAAGACAAGGTATTAAGCTAGTGAAAAATGTGAGAAAGATACATTTTCTCAAAAGTAAAGATACAGCACAGAAGAAAATGGAAGCATGCTTGAGACATGAACCTAAGATAGGGATAACTTATATTAAGTTTATTCATTGAATGGTTACTTTGAGCCCTACACAATGGTTATCCTGTTCACAGATGTCATTTGTATTAGGTATGCACCCAGTTTAACATGACTTTAACTCCTCATATGTAAGAATGTTTTATGTGATAAACATGTAAAACTAAGTTTAACTTTCCATAGCTTTATACACATGTCTGAAATACACTATGCCATGCATTCCTTAAATTGATTTGTAGTAGTGAATCACAGCTTAGAAAGAACATTGAATAAGCAATTACGAAGCATTCTAGATTGAAACACCAAAAAGACTGGTTAGCTTTTTTCTTCTGGTGGTGGATCAAACCCAAGGCCTCACTCCTACTAAGCAAATGCTGTGCTACTTAGCTACACCCTCTGCCCCATCTAGCACTTAATACATATTATATTATATTAACATAATATATATGGGATATATAACATTATTATCTTAATATTATATTGTTTAATATTTGTAACTAGTTATATATATATATAACTAAATAATATAATTTAGTAATATAATATAAAAACCAGATGAGTTTTTTGTATTTATTTTTTTTAGTATTTGTATTTAGTACAGGGTTTACAAGGTCTCACTGCCAGATTGGACTCATAGTGATCCTGTTTTTCAGCCTCCCAAATCCTGGAATTATAGGTGCACACCACCATGCCCAGTCTCACTCACTATCTCATCATGCCCTGGGGTGGAGCCAGCACAGCCCTCTGGGTATCTAACCCCAGCCCCCCTGGGTATCTAACCCTGGCCCCCAGGATCTGCTTAAGCAAGCACTTTAGTCTGCTGTGCTATCTGGCCAGCCTTCCAGGTGAGTTTAAAGTGAATTGAATTTAAGTTACTGATGGTTTCTGGTTAATGCTAATAAATTTTCATATCAAGTTCTTAATTACTGATAAGAAATAAGGATCTTAAAAAATAGAAGTGAATACTTTAGTTAGATATAAATTTTTGGTAGTCATTTTTTAAAACAATCTCTCAAAAATCTTGGCTAATCTATTTTGCACTTGCACTAACTGCCATTCAAAACAATGTATTTTATTTATGTACTTGCTTTTGTTTTATAATGGAAATGAGGACAGGGGTTTCATTTTTAATTTTGTTGTTATTTATGGCTATATTTCTAGTACTGAGAATTGTGCTTGGGATATAGTAGATTCTCAGTAAAGAATTATTAAATGAATTTTTTAATGTATACATAAAATGTTATTTTATTAACATAAAATAAGTTGTATATAAACTTTTAATGTAAAAACATTTAAATTTTTATTTGGCTATATTAAACTTCAAAGACATATTTTTCAAAGCAAATGCTAGTGATGACTAGCAAGTAGTTTACAACTTACCACAACATTTGAATTGCCCAGCTTCTGTGTCTTCGAATAATGAAATAAGAACTGTTACAAAAAAAGGAAATGAGTCATACCATAAGTGATTAGTGGTTTCCTTTAATATTTTAAGGTATATATTTAAGAAAATCATCTTACCCTTTTACTATTATCTTTTTCTTCTTGTTCCTATTAAAAAGATACATATATCTATATTATATATTATAAAATTATTATGTGGTTTAAAATTTATTATATAGTATAAAATTGTATCATGTAATTTTATAAAAACATAATATATCTTACATAGAAAATTAAAGGTTAAAATTGGTTAAGGGATCAGAGAGATAGCTTAGTAAATAAGTGCTTGCCTGGCAAGCTCAAGGACCTGAGTTCAATCCCCTGTTCTGCCAAAA
This sequence comes from Ctenomys sociabilis, assembly GCA_004027165.1. NCBI lineage: Eukaryota > Metazoa > Chordata > Mammalia > Rodentia > Ctenomyidae > Ctenomys > Ctenomys sociabilis. The sequence goes on along the minus strand of PVKA01021067.1, from coordinate 8,021 downwards.
TAAATAAATAAATAAATAAACAAATAAATAAATAAAATAAAATTGGTTAAGAGTTTGCTACTCTAAAAATTAATAGGAAATTAAATATAAATAAATGTTAAAAATAGATATGACCTTCATATGACTTGTAAGAGTAAAAACTTGGAAACATCTTAAATGTTTAACAATGGCAAAATGGGAAATTATAGTATAAATACTTGATAGAATATCTGGAGAAAAAGGCTGAATGAAGCACATCAAAATAATCAAGATATTTGTAATTGTTATCTCTAAACAATGAGATTACGAGTGATTTTTTCTTTATTCCATAAACTAGTTTTTGTGAGAGTAGATTAGTCCTTTTGTTGTTGTTACTATTCGTTTTTTGTTTTTTTTTTTGGTGGAACTGGGGATTGAACTCAGGCCCTTGTGCTTGCCAGGGAATCATTTATTCCACTGAGCCATCTTCTCAGCCCCATTGTTATTATTCTTTATTGCTGGTACTTTATTCTATTTTCTGAGACAGGATCTCACATGTAGGTCAGGCTAGTCTCCAACTCACTGTGTAGCCCACACTAGCCTTAGACTTGTGGTGATCCTTCTGCCTCAACTTTCTGAGTGCTGGGATTATAGACCAGCACCACCACACCTGGCCTCATTTGCTTTGACACAAAAGAAGACGAAGGATAAATTCTACTGTCACTTTTTAAAATCTTAACTAGAAAAAGGTCCAGTAAGTTTTATAGAAAATAGTACTATTATAAAAAAGGGGCAGAGGCAGGGACATAGCTCAGCAGCATAAGCACCTGCCTGGCAAGCACAAGATTCCAAGTAAAAATGATAAATATATAGTTATAGCTAAAATTTTGGAAAATTTTTGTGGTTTCAAACTACCAATTTCTTTGAATTATTGTACATAGATGGTATGGCAGTTAGAATGTACCAATGCTCACAGGTTACATTAGAATTTCTAATGAAAAAGTAGAATTCTAAGCCTGGGTCTGTTTAGAATGGTAATTTGAAAATAAATTTATCCATAAAGTTCTAAAATCAAGAACAGACAACAAGATATGGTGCTTATGTCAATATTCAAGTTGCTACTTTCCTTTATGCAGAACAAAGTTTCCAGAAGAACAAAATGAGTAATAAGCCAAATATGTAAGTAACAATATAATTTTTGCCTGTTATGCCTGGGGATTGAACCCATAGCCTCATACATACTCAGCAAGTACTCTACAGAGTTAGATTTCCAGCTGTTTTTGCATTCTTTTTTTTTTTTTATTTTTTATTTTTAGGGCAGGGTTTATAGGTAGGGTGTTCAGGGTCTCACTACTAGATCAGACTCATAGTGATCTGCCTGTTTACAGCCTCCCAACAGTTGGGATTACAGGTGCACTACCATTCCCAGACTTGATCACTGTCTCAGCACACCCTGGGGACAGGGCCAGCATGACAGGCCTGGGGATCAAACCCTGGCCCCTGTGCCCACATGCAGGCACTTTAATCTACTGAGCTATTTGGCCAGCCCTCTTTTTCCATTCTTAATGTCCTATTCTAAGCAAATACAGTGTCCTAACCTCCAAGGAGCAAGACATACTTAGTAGCTGAGAAAGATGAATGTGGTCTCCAGTTGTGGTATGAGTCAGCAAGAAAAATAGAGTCAATATAGTCACAAATTCCTCCCACCAGACTAGACACATTTTATACTTGAAGGAGACATATGATTTCCCATTTCAATAAACATAAACTCCAGTCATATGAACTTAAATTATCAGAGAAGCTGAAGTATTTATTTTTTATCCAAAAGTCATTATGTCTTCTTGTTCTGCTTGGCATGTTTTCCAGGTGGAGCAGCTTTTTTTTCCAGGAGGAATTTCAAAAATTTTTAGGGTTTTTTTTTTCCTTTTTGGTTTACAAACAAATTACTATTTCAGCTTTACCTTTACCTGAGGCTTTGGTAGAATCTCCATGACCATAAAGCAAAGCTCCCTCAGTGCAGTAGATGCCTAATAAAAACAGAATACATATATATGGGTTGTGGTCTGCTTGTACAGCATCTGCAGGCAGACGTACCTTAGAATGTGAGGAGCACAGGATATTACAGCTACCCAGGATAGGACCCATGCTGTAAACCACACTGGACCACTGAAACTGTATTGGAACTGCTTGATCTCTCTCATAACAAAAACTCAGCTGCTAGAAACTAAAACATTTCTTCCAACCAGGGGGAAAAAAAGCTATACACGTACAGACTGATTAAGGCCTCTATTGTGGTCCGGATACACCTCTCTCAGCACTTGCTAAGACATCCTAAAACTCTATGACTAAGACCAACCAGGGCAGTGCCAAATAGGGATTAGTCTTCCCAGCTTGTAGAAAAGTGCATCTGCATGCCAAAGCCATGAGCCTGGCAGAGTATTACTCATTATTAGCTAACTTGAAAAATCCTAAAATTACTCCCAAACAATGGGGACTGGAGGAGAAGAAGTCATGCATGGTGTCCCTAATCTAAGTACCACCCTTCCAGCTTGCTGACTGCACACCCCAAGATCAGGTTTGTCAAAGCATTTGTGCACAGAAATAGGGCAGGGTTCCTTGTGGTTAGCAGGGTGTGGTGACGAGCAACACAAAAGGACAAGCAGAGGCAAAACCTGCCTTGCACAGAATCTAGCCCAGGAGTACTACAGTTGATTTTGGAAGTAAAGAAAGAAAAGGGAGAGGGATAGGAACAGGACAGGGGGCTAGGATTAGTGGTTACAAGCATGGGTTATGGTGGTGGGAAGCCTGCAACTCTATAGCAGTATAAATTCCATTTCCCTTTTTTCTAGCTGTGTTACTATGGGATGGTAACCTAATCTCTCTAAACTTCTGTTTCTTCAGCCAGAATTCAGGGGTGACATCACTGCAGGTGTCCTTGGAAGAACAAAAGGTGGGTAAAGTTCTCCAATTTGATTGACAACTGCAAGGACTCTTAATTTAGAAGAGCCCTGAAGCCCTTATCCTCACCCTTTGAAAACCAGTACATGTCTAACACAGTTGGTTGGACAAGCGACACAGTTGAAATCTTGACATAGTGGCATTGTGCATCCTTGCTAACATCAGAGGTCTGCTTTTGTTTTCTTCCATTCATTTTTGTCTGCCTACCATGTAAACTCTTGGGATGTTTATTAACAACACCAGGTAGCTCATGTTTACATGGTGTTTCAATAAGTTACAAAACGCTTTCATATACCAAATTTGCATTTTGTCCTTAAAATACAAACATGGGACACAAACAGGACAGCAAGGTTTTAAGAGGTGGTCATTTGTCCAGACTCACAGAAGGCTAGTGGTTGGTATAGTGTGTCCTAGGAGCTAAATCTTGGGCCACACCGGCATTGCCTATTAAGCCTGTAGTTGACAGTTGACATTAAGAGAGAGTGAGAAAGAGAGAAAGAGAGAGTTACTAGTGACTGAAACCAGAGCCTTTGCCCTAAGCTCCATTCCTAGCCTTTAAAAGAATTATTTGAGAGGTTCTTATTAAGTCACTGGGTTCAAATTTGGCAGTTATCCTGTCTCTGCCCCCCAGAATGCTGAGATTGCAGCAGTGCACCATCACACCTGGCTGGCTGTTCCTTTGGAGTTTTTCATTTTGTTTTGTTTATTTTGGGTTTTGGCAGTGCTGTGCCTGTGGACCCCAGGTCCTCACACATGCTACACAAGCACTGTAGCACTCAGCTGCATTCCCAGTTCATATAGCTGGAAAATGAACAAGACAATGCACAGTGTGAACACTGACACATCCTTCTGGCTTGTTTTCCTTCAGGTCACCTGATAAAAATCTGGAAATCAAATCACTAAAGCTCCAAAGGGACGAATAAGGATTTTCAACACTATCCAAACACATTGCTATAAACCTTTCCAATTGAAATTACCTGAGGCTGAGAGTCAGTGGACAGAAAGGATGAACAAGCATCACTTATCTGTAGAAAACAAAAATGTCATTTAGTATCTGGAAATATAGAAAAAAGCAAAAATCAGAAAGATTTTTCTTGTTACCTATATGACACTAATCACATTTCCAAGACATCTTGGATTTGAAAGAGAGGAGACTGTAAGCTTTATAAGGAAGTCTTGGAAATGGGATTTGCCTGTCCTAGCAATAGGATTCTATGTCACCAATAATAGTTGATAGGGATCAAGGACATTTCAAGGTCAAAGGTAAGAACTTCTGTTATTATTTAACTAAGAAATGTGAGAAGTGACCAGAGTATTCTCTGCCTTGTGTGCAGCTTCTTGTCATACACAAATCTAATGTCACCTAACTTAACATAATAATTGCATGTTACATGTAGCATATAGGAAAAAACAAACAAACATTAGCAATATACTAGTTCTCTATTATGACATTGGGTAAGAGTTCTATTTTACAATGAATATTTGTTGAGCTACAGTCAGCAATTAGCAGTTCTCAACTTTCATGCTACAGAAAGAAGTTTTGGAGACTTCAAACTATAGTATAAGAGATTTATATCAATCATAAAATATTTGCTGAGAAGTTGAACAATGAATTGGATACATGGAGTTGTTTGTGGCATTTATTGCTTCAGTGACCTTTTAAAATGGAATTGGAAAAATGGTGATCTTTGTGTCTGGAGTGATTTGGGTTGAGTCTTATTTATGACATAAGCTCTCAGAAGCCCTTTCCAGTCCTAGAATTCTTTGTCAGCTCATTTAGTTTAATTTGTATTCTCACACCAAACCAAAGGGAGAGAACTTTTATACATTTTACTCATAATTTCTCAAGCTCCTTATGGCTTCCAAGTTGACCATGCAGGCCAGGTGTGACAGTGGAATACAACTGTAATCCCATCACTTGGAGGCCTAAACACAGGATCTCTCTGTGAGTTTGAGGCAATCTGGGCTACAAAGTGAGTTCAAACCACATAGTGAGACCACATAGTGAGACCCTGACCCCAAAAGATCAAAAACCAAAACAAAACTGGCAGCCAAGTTCCATGTCCTAAAAATATGATTCTTTAAAGAATTACAGAAGTACAAGACATTACAGAAAAGCATAACATTATGTTTTTCTCCTTTTTATCTTCATAGAACTTGTCATCTTCTCAGAGTACTACAAATATTTGGGGGATATTTGGACATGCCCCTCATTCCTTGTGTCTATCTACCTGTTCCTTTATGCTCTCCAAACAGAATCATGAATGCAAGGATGGACATACACACACACACACACATACACACACACACACACACACACACACACTTCTTGAAGCAAGGGCTATTTTATACAGAATTCACCCAAAATACCAATAAAATTATTTTTTGTGTGTTTTGTATTTTTTTAGGGAAGGATCTACAGGGTATTCAGGGTCTCACTCCTATATCAGACTCATAGTGATCTGCCTATTTACAGCCTCCCAAATGCTGGGATTACAGGTGCATGCCACCATGCTCAGTCTCAAAATTCTTTAGTTAAATTGAATTTGTGAAAAATAAAAAAAGAGAAAAGAGCAGTTAATTGAAAGGAAAAGCAAAAAGATGCCTTTTTTTCCTTTTTCTTCTGTACTAGGATTTGAACCCATTCTACCACTGCCTTGATTATTTATTATTATTGTTGTTGTTGTTGTTGTTGTTGTTATTATTATTTTCAGACAGTCTTGCTAAGTTGCCCAGCTGGCCTCAAACATTTATTTATTTATTTATTTATTTATTTATTTATTTATTTATTTATTTATTTTTGCAGAATGGGGGATTGAACTCAGGCTTGTGTGCTTGCCAGGGAAGCACTTAGTCCACTGTGCCATCTCCCAGAGCCCTGGCCTCAAACATTTGATTCCCTTGTTTCAATCTCCCACATAGCTGGGATCACAAAAGCAGGTGTTCTTTTAAGCTCTGAATTTTGACTGGTTCTTACTTACTACATTGCCTCCAACTATATATGGTCCCTGACTTTAGTTTTTTCTTTAATCTTTTATTTACTTATTTATGATGGAGTAGCAGGAATTGAATCTGGCTCCTTGCATTTCCAAGGCAGGCATTTAGACCACTAAGCTCTCTCCCCAACCCCTACATATGGTCTCTTTTCCATAGGTCTCCCATCCAAGTACTAATGAGGCCCAACCCTGCTTAGCTTCTGAGATCAGAGGAGATTGAGCACATTCAGGGTGGTATGGCTGTAGACTCTGTTTCACAGGATAGGAGGAAGTAGTTGTTTTTTTTTTTAATTCTTTTAAGTGCAGGGTCTATACAGTCTCACTGCACAGGAATGACTTACAATGATCCTCCTATTTTCAGCCTCCCAAGTGCTGGGATTACAGGCTTTCGCCACCACCTCCAGCCTCATTCATTGTTTCAGGGCACCCCTGGGGCAGGGCCGGCATGGCCAGCTGAGGCAGGAAGTAGTTCTTCCTGAAATACTGATGTATGAAGTTATTAAGACATTATACTCTCAAGAAGAATGTCATCCACCCACGAACGGGCCCATGTCCAAGAACATAGACCCATTGAACTTGAGTTGTAATTAATTAATGCATCAACAGAGCTTGAAGAAAAGCATTAGAATTTTAAAAGCCTAATTAATAAAAGTAGGAAGCAATTGCAAAACTGTCCGTTCTTTGTCCTCATGCCTTTAAAAGGCACAGCAATATTACTCACCTGCTTTCCATTTGAGTAAGCATTTGTTTCTTTTCCTCAGCTTACTGTTCTAATGGTTTTGAGTGCCATTAGTTGCTTTTTGAGATCTTTGTATGGGACATTGGTAAATCTATTTGAAAGTGGTTAGGTCTTCATATATGACTGGAAAAGTTGTTAAGTTTTAGTGTCTGAAGAACTCTAATTTTTCAAATCTCCAGGTTACAGAAATGTGAAACTTGTTTTTAGCATCTTAACTTCTTTAAATATTTTTTTCTGTAAAAGAAATTATAGTGCTTTTATAGCTGTTTGAGTTTCCTTCCAGCATTATCATCTAAAATACTTTTCCAAAGATTTTCCACAAAAACAGATGAGTTCAAGCTAAAACAAATGTTTCTGTATTATGCATTAATATCTGCTGTCTCAATTAATTTCTATCTTGTTTTATATTTTTAGCATGTACCAGGGCAGAGATTGTTATAATATGCTTTGTGAATTTCTATACTATTAAAGAGTATTTAGTACACGAGACTAGTAATCAAGGTTGTCTTTTGCCTTACGTTGATGGTGGCCCAGTGCAAAGAATACTTTCAGTTCATAGCACATTATCATCCTTAGCCTTTATTTATTTGTTATTTTATTATGTCCACCCCATCCATTCCATCTTTCAATGGGCAACTCTTCCAATGTATTTGATGTGTATCCTCCTTTTGTATATATTCTTATCAAATCTGTTCTATCTCCATCTAGGGTGTTCTTTTTGGTTTTTTTTCCCACTTTCACTGTGAAATCTATCCATGGTGCAGGGTGTGCATCTAGTATGCTGCTTCTAATTGCTACACTGTACTCTATTCTGTGTACCCATCACATCTTGTTTATCCATAATGAATTTGAGCATCTCTTTAGATGCTTGTTAGACTTCTTCTTTTGTAAATTGTTGTTATATTTTGACTGTTTTTATTTTGACCTCTAACTTTACACATTAGATTTAATGGGGAGGGTCAGCGAGTTAGTTCAGTAGACTAAGCACCTAATTGCAGAAACTGGGATTCACTCCCCAGCACCACATACCACAGCAGCCCTGCCCCAGGGGGCACTGAGCCTGTGACCAAGTCTGAGCATGATGGCATATGCCTGTAATCCCAGCACTGGGAAGGCTGAAAACGGGAGGATCACTACGAGTCTAAGCTACATAGTAAGACCCTGTACAAAATAAATAAACAAATAAATAAATTTGATAGGAAGTTTTGAATATTCTTTATTTATATATTCATACATTATATATATATATATATATATCAGTTTTAAATATTACTCTCTTTCAAAGGCTTTCATATTTCTGTAGGATCCTTTGTTGAATGAATTTTTTTACTCTTTTTCCTTGTATTGCTGGGGATTGAAAAAACCAGGGC